>MDUD01002830.1:0-25440 GCA_002216565.1 Crithidia mellificae | reverse complement strand
AACTTCATCTTCGGCCAGTCGGGTGCCGGCAACAACTGGGCCAAGGGCCACTACACCGAGGGTGCGGAGCTGATCGACTCCGTGCTGGACGTGTGCCGCAAGGAGGCGGAGAGCTGCGACTGCCTGCAGGGCTTCCAGCTGTCCCACTCCCTCGGTGGCGGCACGGGCTCTGGTATGGGTACGCTGCTGATCTCCAAGCTGCGCGAGGAGTACCCGGACCGGATCATGATGACCTTCTCCGTCATCCCGTCCCCCCGCGTGTCGGACACGGTCGTGGAGCCGTACAACACGACGCTGTCGGTGCACCAGCTGGTGGAGAACTCCGACGAGTCGATGTGCATTGATAACGAGGCCCTGTACGATATCTGCTTCCGTACGCTGAAGCTGACGACGCCGACGTTCGGCGACCTGAACCACCTGGTGGCTGCGGTGATGTCCGGCGTGACGTGCTGCCTGCGCTTCCCGGGCCAGCTGAACTCCGACCTGCGCAAGCTGGCCGTGAACCTGGTGCCGTTCCCGCGTCTGCACTTCTTCATGATGGGCTTCGCGCCGCTGACGAGCCGCGGCTCGCAGCAGTACCGCGGCCTGTCCGTGGCGGAGCTGACGCAGCAGATGTTCGACGCGAAGAACATGATGCAGGCCGCCGACCCGCGCCACGGCCGCTACCTGACGGCGTCCGCCCTGTTCCGCGGCCGCATGTCGACCAAGGAGGTGGACGAGCAGATGCTGAACGTGCAGAACAAGAACTCGAGCTACTTCATCGAGTGGATCCCGAACAACATCAAGTCCTCCATCTGCGATATCCCGCCGAAGGGCCTGAAGATGTCGGTGACGTTCATCGGCAACAACACCTGCATCCAGGAGATGTTCCGCCGCGTCGGCGAGCAGTTCACGGGCATGTTCCGCCGCAAGGCCTTCCTCCACTGGTACACCGGTGAGGGCATGGACGAGATGGAGTTCACCGAGGCCGAGTCGAACATGAACGACCTCGTGTCCGAGTACCAGCAGTACCAGGACGCCACCGTGGAGGAGGAGGGCGAGTTCGACGAGGAGGAGGAGGCCTACTAGAGTGCCGTGTCAGATCGTATCGCCTGTCTTTCCGTCGTTAGTGGTTATGCTCCCTGATCGAATACTGTGCAAATTGCCTGGGTATCTGGGTTGAGGGAAGGGCAGTACCTGGTGGTGACGCTAGTGTCTGTTGTCTTCTTCCCTCTACTTGTCTACCTGTGCAGTCACAATTGTGCTTTTATTATCCTTCTTCAGAGTAGTCCGATGTTGACCGTTAACGTTCTTTTTTTTCTTAATGAAAAGGCTGCGAATTCGTTCATAAGAGTTACCCAGCTGTTTTCACCATTTGTTGTAATCCTGTACTTATTTTTCTCCCCTTTCCATTTAAGAAGCGTCATCTCGCTGTACAAAGTATATATACGTGTGGCGTGGAGGACGAATCACGTGATACGATATATATACTTCTTTTTTTTTCATGTAGTAACAGACGAAGTCAGGTATACACTCCGAGAATTCGCAAAGCTCCACGATGTTCCCCAAACGTTTGCTGTATCTGTGTTTGTGCACTTTGTGCTACTAACACACCTGTGTGCGGTTCCTGAAACTTTGCTTCGCTTTCTCCTTAAAACGATGCTTTACATCACTGAGCCGTGCGTGTTAAACTATCGCTTTTTCATGGTAGTAAGCAGTCAAAGGGTGCCTCGATAGCATAGCAACAATTTTTACTCGTACATCTGAAGCGTTACTTTCATAACCAACATTGTCGACAAAATGTCAAATTCGGAAACAAAAAAAAAGTTGTTCCACTCACTTGTGATAGACATTGAACAACGGTGGGAAAAGATCGTCCGGCGCGCCAGCGCAAACAGAAATGAACAGCTGCTTTAGTCTTTCTCTCACGTATTCCCGCTGCTCGACAGCATCAACGAGTCGTTGTTTTCAACTGTCTCAAAACACACTTTGAGGGTGCTGACAAGCACAAAGATGGTGCTTTTCAAAGGTGCAAAAGAAGCATTTTTCCTCAGCTCTCTTCATAGAGTTTGAAAAACGTTTAAAACCTCACCGTCATTCTCTATCCTCGTCAATGACCCTACTTCCATTTTTTTTGCTCCTCTATTTATTCTTGCTGCTTCGGCAATCTGAGTCGCCACTCTCAACATCTTCCACAACAACGATGCGCCGCTTTGTCGTGTACATTCTATTTGATCATATACAAAGCAACATTTATTCTGCTGTAAAATATTTGTTAGCATTACCACTTCGCCTCTTTTTAAAATTTCCTTCTGCAACAAGCTTCTTCCCACCCAACAGCAAAAAGAACAATAAAATAAAACCTGCGGTACAGCTTTGTTGTTTTCCTCATGAAGCAGTATGCAAAGATTCTAGAGCCGCTGGACCTCGGCTTTGTCAAGCTGCGCAACCGTGTGATCATGGGCAGCATGCACACGGGCCTGGAATCTCCAGGCAAGTCGCACGGCTCCGCGCCATCAGCGACTGAGCAAAACCCATACGCCCGTCTTGCACGCTTCTACCGCGAGCGCGCCAAAGGCAAGGCTGGTCTCATCATCACGGGCGGCTTCTCACCCAGCGAGGAAGGTCAACTCTACCCGGGCGAGCGTACACTGCAGTCGAGCGAGTTGGATGCGCTGCGATGCGTGCCGGACGCGGTGCATGAGGAGGGCGGTCACATTCTCATGCAGATGCTCCACCCCGGCCGTTACGCGAACGGCGGCGGCTGCGTGGCACCGTCGCCGATCCTCAGCCCCATCTCGCCTACACAGCAGGTCCCGGTGGAGATGAGCGTGTCGCTGATCCAGCGCACCGTGGAGGACTTTGCGCGACTGGCCCGCAACGCGCAGATCGCGGGCTTTGACGGAGTCGAGATCATGGGCTCGGAGGGCTACCTGCTGAACCAGTTCATTGCCCGTCACACCAACCACCGCGAGGACGACTACGGCGGCAGCTTCGAGAATCGCATTCGCTTTCCGCTGGAGGTGCTGCGCGCCGTTCGCGCCGTCACCGGATCTAACTTTATTGTCATGTTCCGCGTCTCCTTACTCGATCTCGTCCCGGACGGCTCAACGCAGGCCGAGGTATTTGAGCTGGCTGAACGGGTGGCGCGAGAGGGCGCGGACATCATCAACAGCGGCATTGGCTGGCACGAAGCTCGTGTGCCGACCATCGCCACGTCGGTGCCGCGCGCCGGCTACACGTGGGCAACCCGTGCCGTCCGCACCCACCTCCGCAGCCATCACCTCACCACCCCTCTTGTCGCCGTCAACCGGCTGAACCACCCCGATGTGCTGGAGCAAGTGCTGGAGGACGGGGATGCCGACTTCGTTGCCATGGCCCGCCCTTTCCTCAGCGATGCGCACTTTGTGGAGAAGGTGATGACCGGCAGGGCGGACCAGATCAACGTGTGCATCGGGTGCAATGAGGCGTGCCTCGACAACATCTTTACCGGCAAGACCGCCTCGTGCATGTTGAACCCAGCGGCGGCGCACGAGGAGGAGCGGGCGGCGCGGCCGACGTCGACGCCGAAGAAGGTGGCGGTGATCGGCGGTGGCCCGGCGGGTGCCTCGGCCGCCATCACGCTAGCCGATCGCGGGCACACTGTCACGCTCTACGAGGCCAACTCCGTGCTGGGTGGGCAGTTCAACCTGGCGAAGCGCATTCCTGGCAAGGAAGAGTTCCAGTCCAGCATCGACTATTGGACGAATGCGCTACAGAAGCACGAGCGAGTGACGGTGCGGCTCAACACGAAGGCCACGCCGGCGGAGGTGGCGGCGGCGGGGTTCGATGAGGTGGTGGTGGCGACGGGCTGCGAGCCGCACGCAAAGTCGGAGGCCCTTCTTCCTGGGATGGAGAAGTACCCGAACGTCTTCACCTACACCGAGGCGCTGCTGCACCCGGAGCGGGTTGGTCACCGAGTGGCGATCATCGGTGCCGGCGGGATCGGCTTCGACATGGCGGAGTTCCTCACCTCCCCGCACAGCACCTCTGCGGAAACCGTCGCAGCGGCGCAGCTGCGCACGTTTGCCAAACAAGACCCCACCGAGTTTAAACAGAAGTGGGGCATCTACGACACGTCTGCATCGGGCACCGCGGCAGCCGCTGCGCCGGCTGGCGGCATCGTGCGACCCGTGCACCGCCCTCCCTTCCGCGAGGTGACGATGTTTCAGCGGAGTCGCGGCAAGGTCGGCGCGCACCTTGGCGCCACCACGGGCTGGATCCATCGACTGGAGATTCGCATGAATAAAGTGAAGGCGGTGGCGGGCGTGACCTACAAGAGTTTCGACGGCACAACCCTTGTCTACACAGATCGCGACGGCGAGGAGCAGGCGTTGGCGGTGGATTCGGTGGTGCTGTGCACCGGGCAGTGCTCGAACAAGGAGTTTGAGGCCGCCGCGACGGCACAGGAGACGCCGGTGTTGCCGAAGCTGCACACGGTGGGTGGGTGCAACTTCACGAAGAAGCTGGACGCGAAGCTTGCCATTCTGCAGTCGCACGGTGTTGCGATCCGCATTTAGCGTGCTCGTTGAATTCCATGATGTCCTCTGCTTTACAGAATTGAAAGAAGTTTCTACAGATACAACTCAACTTCTGACTCACTGTTTTTCACCAACACGTTTTAAAAAAAACTTAAAATATCCTTTTTCCAAAACGAGAACGATCCTTTTACTTTTTTTTTCACCTTACAATACACTTACACTTTTTAGTACCTTAGTAAGCAACAAAATTCGAACACCTTGCTGTCAGTTTTCAATGTCTGTGCAAGACGTTGCAAGCGCTCTTTTTTTTTTCTTTTTCTCCACCTTTTCTTGTTTCTCTCCCCTTATCTCAATGCTATCGTGCGTCAACGCGAAGTGACCAGCTACGCCTCGCGCGGCTCTCCGTCCAGGGTAGTGCAGGCACTGTGCGTTTTGACCTCAACACATGACTGCTTTTGCGTGCCAAACATACAAACAAACAGAATTTATAATTGATGAGAGCTTACGAAATACACTCTGTAATCAAATTAAAAAAAGCCTTTTTCCTGCTCTCTTGTGATGAAAGGAAAAGCTAAACAGATGTGTAAAAACAAATGTTGATGCGCGCGCTTTCGATATATCAATCAATTCGTGAAAATAATAATAAAAATAAAGCGTTCTTTCGACATGCTAACGAAGTGTAGTATATATTTCTCTTCATTCTCCTTTTGCTCCCCTTTTCCTTTTCTTTTCCTAATGTTGCCCTTTCTATTCTTTTGTGTGTCGCAAGTGCAGATATAAGTTCAATTTGCAGGCCAACAGAAGTTGCAAAAGATTATCTCTTTGGGAGTCTTGCATACTGATACTTTTCACGATTGTGATCACAAAAAAAAAAAACAAAAAAATTCCGAGCACGCGCAATACAGATGTTGCGGTGCAGTTTACGCTTTCTTTTTCACATCCCTCGCACACCGGCTGGGGCGACTGAGGCACGCCGAGTAGCGAGCCACGGCTCCGCCACCTCCGCGCGGTTCCGCCGCATGCACGGCGAAGCAGCGAAGGCTCGCGAGCTGCGCAACGGGATGCGAGACACAGCCGCGCCAGCGTCGTCACCAGGCACGAAGAACGCAGGCCGGGCAAGGTCACACCACGCCGGAGCATCGCCACAGCACCGTCGCCGCCCACCGGGTCGTACCCTGCGGCCCGGAGAGCCGTTGCCACCCCCGCTTCCCCACAGTAACAATTATACTCCCAACACGAGCAGCGGGGCAGCGAGGCACGAAGACGCGGAGGCTCACGCGCACCGTGCGAGCTACACCTCGCAGCGGGAGGCGTACCGACAGCAGAGAGCGGCGCAAGAGCGTGCGAGCGGGCCGTCCTCCTCGTCGTCCTCCTTCGTGAAGGCTGATGTGCCGGGCTCGTACTTCACCCCCCTCCCCCGCCAGTACGGCTTCTACGACGGCGTGGACGAACACGGCGTGGAGGCGCCGCAGCCGTCGCGGCAGGAGCGGCGAGAGCAGCTGCGCGCCTCTCTGGAGGCCCAGGCCGCTTCTGTGGTGGAGTTTACGGAGGGCGGGGAGGCGGACATCGACTTGAACGGATTACCCGCGGAGCATTACCACGGCCAGTCCGGCTGGACGACCATCCCCAAAGAGTCGGCACTCTACCACTCTCTCTACGCGGCGGGCGAGCTGGAGTCGCGGCAGCGAACGAACTCGTGGGGCGTAGCGAGGCGGCAGGGCAGCAGCGTCGGTGACCTCCTCGGCGAGTCCGGCGCTCGAGACTCCGACGCTACAGCTGCTGCGTCCTCCAGGACTGCTGATGAGGCAAAAAAGTCGCCCCCACCTGCGGAGAATGCAGAGGTGCTTGATGACCGCCGCCGCCGCCGGCAGCACGACGAAGGCCGCTACTCGACCGCCCTAGAAGGCGAGCTGCTGGCCCCGACGCAGGAGAGCATCGGCCAGCCCCGCAGCACCTACGCTCTCCGTAAAATGTTTGTGGACGGCCTGACGGGCTACCAGGGCATGATCTCCCGCGCGGAAGAAGCCGCCGTGAGCGAGGAGCTGCTCCACCTCCTGCAGAGTCCACGGGCGGCGTACATCGCCGAGGAGGCGCGGTACTGCGTCAACCTGTACGAGACAGAGCTGGGCATCCCCGGCAAGGACACCCTCGCCTTTGCACTGTCGCGCTGCCCCACTCTGCAGCGGGTTCTCTACCGCTTCTTCTTTCTCGGCCTCATCCCCGCCGTCCCGAATGTGTGTCAGGTGAGTGAGATGGTGGGCAACTTTAGCGGATACCCGGTGCACCGCCACCCCCGCTCCATCGGCGCCTACGTGGGGCTGCTCAACTTGGTCTCCACCAGCGTGCTGCACCTCCAGCACAAGGATGCGCCGTGGTACCCCCGACTGCACCTCGCCCCGCGCAGCCTCTTCGTCGTGACGGAGCCGTGCTTGAGCGAGTACGCGATGGGTTTCAAGCAGACCCAGCAGCCGTTTCACGCCTTCGAGTACGCGACGCGTGTGTCGAAGGACTACCGCATCGAAGTCCTCTTCGCCACCGTCGAAACGGCGCAGATGCCGACCCTGTCGACGGCGGTGCAGCTAACGGAGTACGCCGCGACAAAGGGGCAGAAGAGCTCCGCGCCGCTGCTGGAGGGCAGCGGGACCCGCACGACTACATCGGAGAGTTGGTCTCGTGAGAAGGACGCCGAAGCCGAGGAGGCGGGGCGTTCGACTTCAGGGGTGCCTCTGCAAGGGGACACGGATGCGTGGCTGCAGGAGCTGCGCGCGAAGCTGCACGCCGCCGGCGACGACAGTGCACGGGAGAAGCCGATGGACGGGCACGCGCTGCGGCGGCAGCTGCTGGCTCAGCACGTCGTCGGATCGAAGACACGAGGAGCAGCGCAGCCGCAGAGCTCTCCGGAGGCATCGTCGCCCGAAGGCCGCGGCACGGGCGGCGCTCCTCGAACTCCGCCCACTTCTTCTTCCGCAGCGCAGCGCCGCTTGTCGGCCCTCAAGGCCCGTTTCGAGTTTGCTCAGAACTTGAAGGCTTCGAGGCAGGCGGTGGAGGTGTCGAGTGAAGGTCCGCGCCTCATCCGAGGGCACTCGCCGAAGGACCGTCACCGCGGCATCAAGTAGATCTGGGCGAGGGAAGTAGTTGCCTTTGCCATGCATATGCGCATGTCAGTCGTGTTCCGCTTGATGCAAAATTAAGCATTTGTATCTCCTTTTGCTGCTTAAAGAAGAGAATAAAACTCTTCTCTTTTTAACCTCTTCACACACACACCAAAAAACTCCAAGCCTGTAAATTATGTTGTACTAGCAACTTAAGAAAAATGAAAGAAGTAGTAGCTGAAGAAGTTGCCGATTTGATATTGTTGTGATTTTTTTTTTCGCTGCTTCCTTACGCGTGAAGTTGCCGAGAGACTTCTCTATTTCTTTGAAGGTAAGCGTTGAAAAGCGTGTCCAATCCTCTTGGTGGCGTGTTAAGAGGTTGACAAAAGTCGACTAAATGGTGGTTTTGAGAGTGTGACTTGCATCGACAAGAATTGCTTGTTCATAAATTGGCTTTCCTGTCCTTGCCGCCCACCCCTTTTTACCTTTCTAGCTTATTTCGCAGCTCCTCTTTCACACACACACACACACACACACACGCAACGGAAGTACATGGAGCCGCTTATGGGCTCTTCGCGTAGTGTTTCCGCGAGCCTTCGGCTTGGTCACCAATCATCTGCGTTGTTGCCCCAAAGAACACCGTGCCTCATCTCTGCACCACGCCGCTTCTTCACTCCGCAGGTGCGTGGCAGAGGCTCCTCAGACGCACACACTTACCTCCCTGTCAGCCAAGCCTTTCGCGCCGCTCAATCCTCACCTCATTCTTTCGCTTCTGTTTACAGTGCAAGTGATGCCGTTTCTGCCAGCCCCGCCGCAGGTGGTGCGGCTGGATTGACCTTCACCCTCCCGCCGCTCTGCATCTGGGGCACCTCAGCGCACTCGCAGAACCCTACCGACGAGAGCCACGGCTACGTGAGTCGCCATGCCACTTCAAGCGCGGCTTCAAGCAGCCGCTACACCAGTCTTTGGTCCCCCATCGAGGCGTACGTGAATCAGCTGCACAGCTCCGCCCCGCTTGCTGGCAGTGTTGGTGCTGCTGTAGTCAACTCGAGTGGACTTCCTACGACAGCGAGGACGACGGCACCGCCTGTGTGCGTCGCGCTGCGGCTCTTTCCCGATCTCACCATCGCGCAGCTGCCTCCCACGTACGTGCGGACACATACCTCAACAAATCGCCGAGGTAGTGGTGGTAATCGTCGTCGGGCTGCCCCGCACGAGCAGCCACTCGAGGCGATTCTCGCGATGGAGGCGCCGTGGGGCGGCGGAGCGGACACCGCCAACGTTTTCCGCCACGCCCTCGACGGGCTGTGCGAGGTGGGGCAGCGCCTTCTCCCCCAACTCCCGCTGGTGCTGCAACTGCCCACGCGACTGCTCATCTCCCAGCACTTCCTCGAGGAGCTGGCGACGCTGCTGGTGCGGGGCGGGTGGCGCAGCGTCAGCTTCGAGCTGCCCCCCACCCACCAACTCTACAGCAGTGCCGAGGTGTCCGGTGCAGACGCGGACACCCCGCACGGTCTCGGTGGGCCTTCGAAAGCCGGTCGGTGGGCCGGCGGCGCGGCCTCGATGCCGACTTCGCACGACAGCGGCGCGGTGGAATCGGCGTGGTGCCGCCTGCCGCTGCTCACCACGCCATGGCCGGTGTTGTGCAGACACCCCACGCTTGGCGCCACGCTGCGCCGCCTGCGACGGCACGACGTGGTGCCTTTCCACGTGCTCTTCTCGTGGGCAGTCACGGAAGCGCGGCTCTTCGACGCGCTGGAGCACGGGGTGGCGCTGGACGTGACGGCGCCAATGCCCGGTGCGGCGGCGGCGATGGCGCGGCGCTCAAGTCCGCTGAGCGTGGGCCTTTCTGCCGAAGAGGCACGTCGAACCTCTCGCACCTCTCCACTCAACGATAAAGCTTCAGAAGACAACGCTGATTTTGATGCTGGAGAGGCGTCGCGGCCGCTTCGTGTGTTTATGGGGGACAACCCCATGGCAAACCGAGGAGCTGGCGTGGCGGTGTCAAGTGGGGTCGCCGACGCGGTCCGACACCACCAAAGCCGCGCGTCTGCTACGGCCTCGGCATCCGCCACGGCTGACTTGGGCAGAACGGAGGCTGCGTGGCGTCGCGCAAAGGCGGCTGCGCCATCGACCCCGCAGGGGATGACGGCAACTCGGAAAAGAGAAGCCGCCGCAGCAACTGGTGCTGCGCCGTTTCATAGCGAGGCCGAGGGGAGCGAGACCACCCCGCTGATCCTGGACGCCCCACCAGACCACCTCCGGGCCCTCATCGAGAAGTCCATTCTGAAGAGTGACGACGGCAACCGGAGTGCGGGCGGCACGGCAGCTCTCTCCCTCACCCCACGCCAGCAGTTACTGCAGAAGGTTGGACAGTTCATGCAGCACACCCTGCAGCACGACGGAGGTGGTGAAGGCGCAGAGGACAACGCGGACACCAACGGCTCCGCGACGGAAGACGCGGCGACGACTACCTCCACATCAGCAGCAGCGGAGGTGGCAGCAGCGGAGGCGGCGTTGGAGAAGGAGGCGGCTGAGCTGGAAGAGTTACTACGCCAGGCCAACGCTGCCACAGACGACGCAGCGGCCACGGGGTCTAGTCTGGAGGATATGATGGCGGAGATGCAGCGGTACATGCGCACACACGCACCGCACACTGCACAGACAACGAGTACGGCCGCAAGCAACCGTGCAGCTACAGTTCAAAATGAAAATGGAGAAGAATTGGAAAGCGGAGGTGCGACGCCGCTCGCCAGTGCTGAGGCGATCGCCCGTTTTCAAGAAAGAAATGCGTGGACCTCGTGCAGCGGGTACTGGGCGTGCGTCGACGCTCTCCTGTCGCAAATCACGCACGCCAATTTGATTTGGACACTGCCAACGTACAACGCCACAGCGGTCCGAGCCTGGACGGAAGCGTACACTACCCTGTACACGGCGGAAAATAATAGCAGAACAAGTGCCAACCCCACGCGCGGTGTTTCACCGTTGCCTGTCGTGCCGGTGTGGATGCCGCTGCAGTCAGCCGTGCAGACAGAAGTGGAACGGCTCCTACGAGAGGGCCATGCCTTCCCGCAGCCGCCTCCGCCAGCGCACAGCACCCAAAGCGATTGCCACACGTGGCTGCCGCACGAGTTAAATGCTGCGCTGCAGGCAGCGTTGACGCAGCTGCCGGCGGAGGTACGCCAGCACGAGCGTCGCCGCTTGCTACGCGATTACCGCCTGTTGCGCGCAGAAGGGGCACAAGGGGCACGCCGTGGCGGCTGCGTGATCCACCGCGACGATGCCGCGTCTGACGGAGCAGAAAGAAGTGCGGCATCAGAGGAGAGCAGCGAGGACGGTGAAGGGCTGGCATCTTCGATGCGGCGCGGTGGATTTAATTCGCATCCGTGGCACGAACAGAGCGGCGTCACATCAGCGACAGCAGAGGAAGCCGACGACGCGGCGACGGCGGCGTCTGCAGCGGAGGTGCGCATCCGTGTGCGGCGTAGCACTTACCCCTTTCACCTACTAACGCCATCGCAGGTGGCTGCGATGGAGCGGGAGGAGACGCGACGCGTGGCCGTGGTAGCCGCAGCGCGAGAGACCGAGTCCCGTTCAGGCGCGGACGCCACGGCGCTCGCGGCGAGCGTGACGGAGGTGAACGCTGCGTTTACATCGCACGTGGCGGCGTACTACGGCAGCTCTGCTGTTGTTGCACCGCGTGGGGCGACTGCCGCGACGTCACTGTACGTGCCAAGCCCCGGTTTGAACGTCAACGCACTCCACCAGTCATGGCAAGCAATTTCGCTAAACTAAAGCTTCTAACGTCGGGTTTTTTCTTCTTCTCTTTTCCATCTGATTTATCGCCTCTACGGTTTTGCGGCCCACTTATTCACATTCATAAAAGCAAATAAAAACCTGTAGCTCTAATTATGTGTTCCTTTGTTTAAAGACAACGTGACGCTGCTTCTCAGGCCGCAGGGGTTTAGTAGAAAATTAAATATGACCTTTTGGCTTGGTTTTTTTTTTTTGTCTCCGCCGTTACAAAGAAAAAAAGTGAGTTTATTAGTGTAGTCTTTCCGCAAAAGGGTGCGCTACACTTCTGCACCTGCTTTCTCTCTCCCCCACTTTCTTCTGAAGGCGTTCGGCTTCGTTTTCATTGCGTTGTTTTCTTCTCACTCACTGCCCTTTCCAAGCAGCGCATGTGTTTCAGCTGAGTAAAAGCAAAAGAACGTCAATATTAGCAATTGGCTTTTTTTTTACATACCGGTAAAAGTGCACAAGAACAAGTTAAAAGTAAAAACAGCATCAAATAGAAACAAAAATTATTGATAAGTGAAGAATTCCATCCACTACTAAGGCAGTCAATCACAATAGAGTGTTGACATGCTGCGCATGAGTGCACTGGTGCGTGCGGCCTCCACCGCGGCCGCCACGACGGCTTCGCCGCGGCCGCCGAAGCCGTTGAGGGTGGTGGTCTTGACGATGGTGCCCAACGGCGGTGCCATGACGGAGGCACTGCGCCTACTTGGCTACAACCCGTACACCTTCGAGGACTCGCTGCGCAAAGGGCGAGTGCTGACTCACCCGCAAGAGTGGATGGCAGTGCTGCGCCGCGAGAAACCGTTCAGCTTTGACATCCTGAAAATCCCTGAAGCGCCAGCCAAAAGCGCGAGTAGAAGAGCAGAGAAACTGAAGGCAGGTGGGGACATGGAAGATAGCAGCAGTAGCAGTACCCGCAAGGATCAAGATGCGGCTAGTGTGGCGCCGTCTCCACCGCGCTACTACGACGCGGTGGTCGGCCCGCCGGCCACCATCGCCTTCGAGGCGATCTTGAAAGAGTGCCCGCGCAGCACACGAGTCATTCTTGTCGAGGAGCCCGACAAGCTGGCGTGGGAGAAGGACATGGATGCCTGGCTCCGCCCGCTCGCACTGCGCTGCGAGAAGAGCACGCGCTGGTGGCAGGACTCCCGTCTGCACACCATGCTGCTGGACATGGTCGACCTGCGGCGTGCGTTGATTGACCCGGCGGAGCTGCGGAAGGGGCGAGTGCGGCCGCTGGCCACGTCGAGTGCGGCGGCGACGGCGCAGAACGTGCCGCTGGCCCAGCAGCACGCCACGCTGCGCCTGTCCGGCGCGCTGGACTTGTTCGAGCAGCACGTGAAGGAGGTGGTGCCGTCGGAGCGGCTGCTGGTGTTTCGCGTGCAGGACGGGTGGCAGCCCCTGTGCGACTTCCTGCAGCTACCGGTGCCCACGTCGGCGGCTTCAGCGACGGCTGGAAGCGGGTCCGACTCGGTGACGACGTCAAATGCACCGCTTCCCTTCCCTGTCAACGCCAGCGGCCACGACGCGCTCTTTTTTGTGGACCAGAGCATGCAGAAGGCGAACGCCGTCGTCCTCTTCATTCTTCTCTCCGCCGCCGCGCTGGGGCTGCTGGTGCTCAGCTCCTTCCGCGATGAGCTCCGCAGGTTTTACACGGATTACCGCAACTACGTCTACCGCGACTTCGAGCCTTTACTGGCGGAGGAGGAACGCCGATACGAGCAGGGCGAGGAGTCGACGCTGACCCTGCACAAGGCGCTTGTCATGACGAAGAAGTCCACCCAGCGCTTTGGGCAGGCGTACGAGAACGAGGGCGGCGCGGCGCGGTCAATGTCGGGTGTCTTGCACCGCTTTACCGGCGTACCAGAGCAGGAGGAAGCATCGCCGGCGGTGACAGGGGCTTCACCCGACTCTAAATCTGCGCAAAACTGCTAACGCAAAAGTGATGCTGCGATTTTTTTTTCTGTCCTTCTCCTTTGCCTTCTTTCCATTTTGTGTTCCTGAAGGTTCGCCTTTACGCAACGTTTTTCACATCAGCAAAAAATTAATTTACTAACTGAACTACCTGTCTAAGTTTTACTACTTCTCCTTGGCAAGAATACAAAATACGTGAAAAAAGGCTATTGAGCAAAACAATCTTTTTATTGGCAATCTGTAAGTGACGCATCACTACACCGCTAGGCACAAACTTGAACCTATGAAGTACTTCCTTTTTTATTCTGTTTCAACGTTTCTATTTTCTTTCTTTCTTCTATGTCTTCTTAGCAACTTTTTTTTTTTTAAATATCTCAACCTTTCTTTTTCAAACATTGGTACCTTCCAGGTTCCGCAATTACAACTTTAACACATTGCTCTTACCAGTCTGTTGCACCGCCCATAGAACGTTTTTTTCTTTCTCTTTCCATATTCATTTCATACAAGCGCGTGCGCACACACAGACACAAAGAGTGAGTCTGTTACCACGCTGCAAATAAAGCATCAACATCTGTTTCCTTGAAGGTTTTAGTTTACGGAGCTTTCAAAGCTCAGCATCCATTCAGTTTTCTCTTTCTTTGCTGTTTTGTGCCAGAATGGAAAACCCCTTTGATGGGCTACGGCCTGAGTTGCGCAGCGAGCACGACGAGATTCGCAAAGGCATCTTCAGCCGTGCGCTGCGCAACTTGCAAACTGCCCCGCTGGCCGAGAGGCGGGAGTGGTGCCGGGCAATTCGCGCGACGCACACCGCCGCCCAGGCTGCCAAACAGAGGCGCAGCAACGTGACTGCCTCGACCACCGCCACGACAGCAAGCACAAATAAATTGTCTTTAGCTTCTGCGCCAGCCATCCCTGCTCCGGCAGATGGGGTGCCGTCTTCATCACCAGCAGTGGGCATGAAGCGCACCCACGCGGACGTGGAGGCCGACACGAGCGCGACGACGGTGCAGACGTCTCCAGCAGCTGCGGGGCTCAGCGCGCCGGTTGCGCCTGCTCTCGCTGCATCCACGACGGCAGCAACCACGAGTGCTGCTCCTGCGCCGTCGTCGCCGTTCGCTGCACAGGCAGTCAAGTCGAGTGCGGTGGTGGAGGTGGAGAAGGAAGAGGAAGTGACTGCGCAGCAAGTCGGCGAGGGGAAGGAGGGGGAGGAGGAGAGTGAGGCGTCAATGAAAGAGTGTATTGCGGCTTTTTTGCGTGGTCTGCTGGACCGCGTCGTGGGGATGAGCCTTGAAAATTTGAATGTGCCGGCGCTACGGATTCTCTGCACCATGGTAGGGATCAAGACGGAGGTGAAGAACAAAATTGCGCTCTACAGCACCCTCTCCTCGTTTTACTACACGGAATGTGAGAAGCTGGGCAAGCGTGTGAGTCGCGACACCGTGTTCACCCGACAGGTGGAGCAAGAGGTGGCGATGCTAAAGCACGTCTCCTCGACCACCGCTACCACCTCTGCTGCTGCGCCGAGCAGGCGAGGTGTGGACAAGAAGGCAGGCAGCACTTCTACGACTACTACCACAAACGAGGACATCAGCCCCACATCCACGCCAAGTCGCTCAAACAATAACAATAATAACAAGGCAGTAAAAGGCCTCGGCAATAGCAAAGCAATGCCAGCGGCCGTGGTGGTTTCGGTCACTGCCAAGCGCGCGGTAGACACCGCCGCGGCTGCTAAGGCGGATCGTAAAAAGGCTGCGGAGAACAACGTTGCCGCCGCGCCGTCTGCCAAATCGCGTCTTTCGTCAAAAAGCGCAAAAGTCGAGGACGCCGGTGTTGACCACTACCTCAAGTACGAGAACGTAGAGGAGGAACTGGGGGATGATCTGATGTACGCGAAGCCCGTCAGCTCCGCCCACTCCCGCCTCGACAGCACCACCAATAATAACAGCAGCAACACGTACTCGAGTGATGCTTATCGCCCGCCAGCCGTTCGAGGTGTCGCGAAAGAGGAAAGTCTTCACGAGGAAAACAGCGACGAAGGCGAAGTAGTTTACGAGAGCCGTATCTTCCAGAAGTCAAACAAGAGTAACAGCAGCGCGGCGAAGTATGCGGCGCCGGCATCGTCGTTGTCCGCCCAGGACAGTGAAGAATGGTCGATGCTGATGTTGGAGCGCAAAGTAGCCTCCATTGTGCAACTGCACGATCCCGTGACGGTCGCCATTGTCGTGAAGAAGCTGTCGCAGCTTGGTTATCGCGAGCCGCGTGCGGATGAGGTGGTGGAACAGATTCTTCGCCGCTTTCACGACCGTCAGCTGATCTACTATGATACCGGCATTGCGTATCTGATGTAAGACAGCCAACGCAAATTTACATTATTTTTTTTGTTGGCGGTGCGACTCAATTGTTCTGCATCGCGTTGATGGGAGGCTATTCAATCAGCGTATCAAAAGGCATAAAACATTAGGGTCATTGTTTCATTTGTGTCGCTTCTCAGAGCGTTGGCGCGCTCAATCGCCTCTTTCTCATACAACCTTCCAGTACAATATAGTGACATACATTTTCTGCCCATAAAGCCGTTTTGTTTATAGAAAAAAACTAAAAAGCTAGAGTGAAGAAGCTGGATGTGAACGATTAGAGTGAAATGATTTATTGTTACGGAAGCACACACAACTTAACGCACCCTTTTTTTTAATTTATGTGTAGTGCTGCGCTACGTAAAATTCTCTCTTTCGCAGCTTTTACTGATAGCGACGAGATCAACTGGTTGTGAAGTGAATAAAGCATGGTGCATTTATTCTTCTTTCGTTGCTAGTGGTATTAACTAAGTGCTAAATGCAGCTCAACAAAATGGAAGAGGCATTGTTTTACCAATGATGGGGAGTGAATGGCGTGTGATCACTTTCTGAGCTAGGACGAATGCGCTTCTAAAAATTCAAGAAAAAGTTTTTTTTTAAATTAAAACTCGAATAGAGTGCTTGCCAGTCTTGTTGGCTTGCCAAGTCTTACAGTTGACACTCAGTTATCTATTTGTGGTGGTGTCATCTGCTCCGCGTGCCGTGCAGTTTTGTCGAGAGCAACAGTCTTGAGTTACTAGTGACAGCTTGTACCTATCTCGCCAATGTGGCGCTAAGTTTTCAACTTTAAGAAACTTTCTTTCTTTAATTCCTTTTATTTTTCTCTATTCTGCTTTCTTTCCCTTTTTTTTTTGGTAGTGCGCCGTAAGCAAAAGCACTAGCGTTGAGTGTTAGAAAAGCACGTGCGGAACAAATACAACAAAAACTCCAATTTTCCTTTACAATACATGTGTTTGAATAGTCACTACAGTGCAAATTTTTATTTCCCTTGCAGGACTTCAACTTAGACATATCAAATTCTACCTACATCTCTCCTGCATTAAATCTTGTCATTTAGCCAGCGGTGAGTGTGCGTGTGTTTGTCACCGCCTTGTTTTTTGCCTCTTTCTTCTTTCTTGGGCTTGCATCCATCGCAGCTTTAAATACACATTTTTGTTTTCCTCACTCTCTTATGAATGCGGCGCTATGTCCTACGCCATGAGTTCCTCCTCCGTTAGTCTGACGCACCGCGAGTATGTGGACAAGTGGTTGGCGCTCTCCGTCGTCGTCACGACCTTTGTCGGCTACGTTAGCAGCGTCTACTGGGAGCGCACGTGGGGCCCGCGGGTGCTGCTGCGCCGCGAGATCGCCCTCGAGAATGAGATTGACCGCCTGGAGCGGGAGGCAGACGCCGTGTGCACGACCTCGAAGCTGTACGAGCACAGTCGGCTCATGCGCTCTGCGGTGGTGCTGCGGCGCGAGCTGCTGCTGGAGCGGCGTCACCGCTACCGCTACGAGGTATCCATCGAAACCATCTTCTCCCCTATCTCCACGTTGCACTCGGTGCGGCGCGGTTTCAACGCCAAGGCACCGGCGGATGGGCCATCCCAGGCAGCACCATCGCCGCCGCAGCTGTGTACGTGTCCCGCACCGGCAGGGAGCGTCACGCGGTCTGCGCCGAACTCTCTGGAGGAGTCACCGGTGGCGGCGCACGCGGCGCAGCACCGAGGCGGGGACGCCGTAGTGCCGCCGTCGCAGCTGTGCTTGATGGCGGGCCGACTACGCGATCTGATCCGTTACAACCTACTCGCCGCGGTCAAGTACCTCCTTCGCTTTGGGCACCTTTTCGTCTACCTCTACGTCTTTGGGCGACGCCCTGGCATGGTGGTGGTGCCGCCGTCCATCGAGGAGAGCACCCACTTCTACGTGAGGGAGGTGGTGATACCGTACCTTTTTGGCGTGGCCATGTACGGCCCTACCATTCTCTTCGTGCCTGGGCAGTCGATCGCGAGCAACCGAAGCATTGAAGAGGAGGCCTTCACGAACATCAGTCTGGCACGACTGGGTGACGATTTGGCGGGTAGCTGCGTCGCCGGTGGTGAAGGCGGTGAGTCGTGGCAAGCGTCTGCGGCTGCACGCAAGGCGACCACCATTACATTCGTAAAGCGTTACAACGCCGTTCGCCTCTGCGCCTCCAACGACCTCATCTGGTGGTTCTTCTGCTGCCTGAGCGCATCTTACCTCGTCATGCGAGTCTTTGCCTCGTATGGCTAGCAAATCAATCAATTAAAATGCGCTGCTGATGATCAGCTTTCAAAGAAAAGAAGAAATGATCGCATGACGCTGTCGCTCCCGTCCGCACACAAGAAAGGAACAGTCTCAGCAACGCATCACTGGCGGCACTAGAAAGTGTATGAGAGCGACCAATTATACTAAGTGATCTGCGTGGTTTGGCCTCCGTGCACGCCAGCTATTCATGCTCTTTTTCTTTTCTCATCATTTTTTCTCTTTTTCCGTGTGAACGCAGCCAACACACAAACAAACCCACAAAAAAAAGCAAAATTACCTTTACTTGTGACGATTCACGCAGACATTTTATTTTTCCACCTCTTTCTCACGGTCGCCCCAATAAAGGCAATTAGAGAAAAATGTACTGATTTACTTACGTTTGCGTTGATGTGTCACAATTCGCATCAAAGTATATTCTGGGAGTAGCAAAAACGGGTTTAATGTGAAGAAAAAGGAAATGCATGGGGAATAAGCGCGTTTGTGCGGATTAAGCGATCGGTGTGCTGGCGCGAGACGTGGAGCTTCAAAACCGCATTCTGAGTTGTCAGAAATGTGTTTGTAAAAGTGCGCACTTGCGATGCGGCAATTTGTCATGCTTGTGCTTTCTGAAACTTGATTTAATATCTCCTCTTTACTTCGCATTTTTTGTTAAACTGTACCTTTTTTTCTTTTCTAAAGTCCCTCACAACAACCTTCAATAATAACGATCCGGTTCAAGAAGGTGCCGACGCACCAAACGCGGCTCTGATACAGCATTTTGTCTGACGTAGGAAAAGCTGAACGAGAAAAAAAATCAAATTGGGCAATTTGTCAACATTCTGCCCCACATTTACACACCCACAAATAATTTTTTTAAAAAAATTTTACATACAAAACAGGTAGTTCAGCCACACGCTTATAACTAAGATGCAGCCGCCGCCACCGCCCATGACTCCTTACGAGGAGCATTTGACCCAGTCGTACCTGATGCTGAACCAGGTGCGCATTCAGTCCTCTTTCATGTACTACAGCAACAACTTCTGCTTTGACAAGTGCCAGGACACGGAGGAGCTGTACACGCTGCTCCGCACCACGCAGGCCCCGCGCGTCTACCGGGAGCAAAAGGACGAGGAGGAGAAGCAGTGCATGCGCCTCTGTGGCGCCAAGTGGGAGGCCAACTTCCAGGAGATTCTCACCGATGCGAACGAGCACGCCGTGAATGAGGTGAAGGCGAAGGCGCTCGCAAACATGATGGAGATGATGCGGCAGCAGTAGACCAACTTCGGACTGTTTTAGCAAGAGCACGAGACAGCAACACCGGCGCGGAAAAAGAAAGAAAAAAGCGCAGATACGCAGAGCGCTCTCTGCCTTTTTTTTCAAATAAAAAGTGCGTGAGTGGTAACCGGGTCCTCACCGCGCTACACAGTTGAGGAATCAAGTTTAGCCCTCCTGTCGTTATAATGATCTCCGTAAATTTGTGAGCCCATCAGTGTTTTTGCTTTTATCGCGTGAATTTACTTCTGCTTTTCTGTTGATTGATATGAGGCTTCTCTTTTACTAGTTGTGGTTGCCTTGTCAGACGCAACAGATGTTGTTCTTTGTTCTAGCTTTGAAGAAGAAGAAGAAAGAAAACAACAACGACAAGAACCAAAAACACCGCTTATTTTTGTGTGCAGCGTCTCATTCTTTGTTTGGATTGGAAAGAAAAAAAAATACAATGGCATGTTGGCCTTCTTGCGATGATCACATCATTACTAACAGTAAACAAAGCCACAAAACACTGGTCCACCAGCAACCTTGATACGCGTAACATTACTTTTAATTTAAAATGCGTGGTGTGTGCCACGACGCTTGGCAATGCATCTCCAACTGAAAAATCTGCTTTTAAAGCGACGGCTTGTCTGCTCGCTCATCGTGGAATACGTCAGATATACCTCCAACTGAGGCTGTGGGGGAAAAACAAAAATCTCAGTGCTTGACAGGCGCGCGCCTTGCGTTTCACTTCCAGTCTATGAATGTTGTAGAACGTTGTAAAACTTCGCCACCCTCTTTCTTAGTATTTGCTGCAAAATTCGCTGGAAAAACTTAAAAGCTGCATTTCATTTTTTTTTTCGATGCGTGTGTCTATCTTCTTTTTTCCCTTTTCCCTCCTTTACCCCTTCTACTGTTGAGCGAAACCATTCTCCTCTTTCCCCCCGGCAGTGAAGCAATCCGATCACTTAGAAAGCAGCGGCGCTAATTTGCGGAGATACACAGACGCACAAAGGCGCACGCTGTTCTGCTTCGTCCTCGCTTTCTCATTCTCTCTCCCACTCTCGACATTTAGTTTACCTACCCACTCACACACAAGCACACGCCATTCCTTTGTTCGGTTTCGCTTGGTTGATCGAACAGTAGGTGCATTTGATAAGAATTTGTAAGCATAAAATTCAATCTTTTTGTTCTAAATTAATCAGGCAGGTGAAAAGAGTTTGTCACATCAGAAAGGCTTATTGTTGTTTTCTACGCTGAGCATTGGCAACAACAACAAAAAAGATCAACTGAAAACTCAACGGCTGCGCTTGTTTGTCGTCACACTCGTAAGAACCGCGTATTCTATCAACGACTATATATATTTACAATCCCTATTAAACTTTTTTTTTGCGACCGTCGTGAAGCGTGTATAAACTTACACACACAAGAAACGACGATATAATTTGGGTTTTTGCTTGTACTACGAACTGAGAGAGTCTAGGAAACAACAGTGTAGTGCGTTTTTTTTTTTTGCCTCCTTTCATTTTTGTTGTCGGTTTTCTCATCTTGCGTCTCTCTCATTTTGCATTTCTCTGGTCTGTTCTCTTTTTGCATCTTTGCATTTTAGACCCTTCTTTTTGTTGCTTGTCGATTAAAAGAGTTTTGTATTTTTCTTTATCCACTTTACTAACTCCTGCAGCTTCTCAAAGCAAGGCTTTCTTTTGTCTTTCTATAGTTCTAAAATTATCTTTGTTGTCCGTTTCTCCTCTCTTTACTTCGTAATTTCTGAGTTTTGTCAGTTACGATCGTCTTTTCTCAAACGGAAAAGAAGAGGTATACGTACAAGACAGCATTACAGTCGTGAACCTTTTTGTTTTCAAAGATGGTCGACTACTACGGCGTGCTGGAGGTGAGTCAGGATGCCAGCCAGGAAGACATTAAGCGCAGCTATCATCGGCTGGCGCTGAAGTACCATCCAGACAAGGCCGGTCCAGAGGGCGCTGCGAAGTTCAAAGAGATCAACACCGCTTATGAAGTGCTGTCGGACCCGCAGAAGAAGAAGATCTACGACACCTACGGCGAGGCCGGTCTGGATGCGATGGACAACCCGGTGGCCGGCGGTGCGATGGCGGCCATGGGTCCTACGGTGAGCATGCTTGTTGCCCTCGTACTTATCTTTTTGGTACTGGCGATGTCCCTCATCTTTCTCGCCTTCCTCGTTTCCTACGTCGACGGCCACCTGCGCTCGTGGAACTACGTGAAGGTCTTTTCCCCGCTCTTCGTCATTGACGTGCTGATTGGCGTGCCGGTGCTGATTTTCTTCTTTGCCTTCCTCGTCATGGCGCCTCGCGCCGTCCCGGTGCACTGCCTTTTTCTCGCCATACTCTGTGCCGTAATCCTCACTATTGTCATCCCGATCGCGAAGGACCGCAACGAGGCACGCGCGAACGCGGGCCGCACGGACTTCCTGAAGTGGCGTGTCTGGCTGATTCCAGGCTACCTCTTCTCCGTCTTCGTCTTCCTCACCGTCTTCTTCTTTGCCCTGCCGACGCCGCACCGCATTCTGAAGCTGAAGTCGATGGGACTCGTGCACCTTGCACGCTACCTGCCGGTGGGCTTCGTCATTGTCCTTCTGGAGGCTGCGTGTGTGGTCGTGTTCTTTGCCCTCATTGCGTGCCGCGCAGACGAGACGATCACGACGAACTACTTCGTCATTATCGGCGTCCCAATCTTTGTCGGCCTCACCCTCTTTCTCATTAACCGCCTGGTGGTGAGCTTGTTGGAGCTCTACGTGGGTGAGGTGCCGCCGGAGGTGCGTGCGGCGGCGCAGGCGGCCGCAGAGGCAGCCGCAGCGGCCGCGAACGGCGGGGAGGCGAGTCCGGAAGGTGAGAACGACAACAACGACAATGCCAACAACGGCGCATCAAACCCGATGCGGGGTGGCGGCAGCACGAGCGGCAACCCGGCAGAAACCCAACACCACCGCGACGAGGACGGGCACGCGCAGCCGGAGCAGCGTCGCGAGGGCGGACCCGAGGAACATCACTACTCCACCGAGTCGCCCCACCACAGCAACCCGGAGCACACAGACAACAACCACCACCACAATGGTAGCAGTGACCATAACAAATCTGCCAACGAGGATGGAAATGGGCACGGGGAGGGAGAGGAGAAGAACCCGTACGCGGGCCAGCACGGCTCGTGCGGCGGCATCGTCGCCAGTGTGCTGCTTGCCTGCCTGGTGGTAGGACTGCTTATGGCCTCCACGGCAATGATTGCGGTGCGGCTCAACTACTACTACAACTATGGCCGGTACGCCGGTGTCTTGAGTCTCGCAAAGGCGTGCATCCCGCTTTTTATCTTGATCGGCGCCGCGGTGCTGGCCGTCTTCATCGGCTGCGTGCTCGTCGGCTGTGGGGTGGTGATGATCATCGACGAGAGGTCGGACATGCCGCACGAACACGGCGACCATAACGACAGCGAAGGGGGGAACCAACAAGAGGGGGAGGAGCAGGAGATGCAGGACACCGACAACAACAATAACAACAACAACAATGCCGATGGCAAGAAGAAGAAAAAGGCGAAAGAAGACAAGAAGGCGACCGCTCCAGCTGCTGAGGGAGAAGCTCCGAGCGTGCCGCACCAAGATGCTACCACGACGGGTCGTCCTGCGGAGGCACGCATGGCGTCGCAGGAGTCCGGCACCACCCCACCGGAGCGGCAGCCAGACAACGAGCACCTGTCCGACATTGATTGAGTTTCGCGAGATTTTATTTTTATACTCCTGTCAACGCTGCGGCAGTCAAAGCAATTTGAGCGGTTTCGCTAGCTTTTTTTATTACAACGATTATAATTCTTTTAAGTTTTTCTGTACTACCTGCCCGTAATCATATACAAAATGGAGTTTTTTTTCTTCATTATACTTTACTATATGAGAGGTTTTAAATGCATTTTTTTGTTTGTCTTTGTTGCACTTCAAATTTCATCGTAGCACAACGATGATGCGGAAAAAAGACAATGATAAAGGTAAGATGACGCATTGGCGCGTACTGCAACAAATACGCGCATGGTCTCAATTTTCCTTTCAAAAGATAAATTGTGTCTTTGGTTTTAGCCGTGCACGCAATAGATTGTACTGCAATTTTGGCGGTTATTACTTCTTTCTTTCGTTGTCTTTGCCTTTTTTTTTGTTGCCTGATCTAACAAAAAAAAAGGTTGATACAGCGCCAGCTTTGCAATTCTGTAGAATTTCGACTGCGTGTTAAGTGGCGCAAAAGGAATTGATAAAAATTTGAAACCGTTCTTGTTTTAAAACTAACAAAATATGCTTTTTGATTGATGGCTAAGTTTCAGCCACAAAATGAAAAGTGTGTAGGAGAGCAAAGCTAATCACTTATGCTTCCTCGAACACATTTGCCGTTTTTGTTTGAAATCTAACTCTGCCTTCTCCATTTTCTTTTTTCAAAACATATTCTTCTCTATCTACACTTTGCATTTTGCGCTAGATACAATTGCATCAATTGTTTTCTTTTTTCCTAGTTGTACACACCCACCCACGCAGCCATGTTTCTCGCTGTCTTTAAGGAGTTTGCGCACCCGGAGGTGCTGGAGAAGGTGAAGGCGGAGGGCATCTGCGATATCGACGTTGCCCCAGAGCCGAACAAGCGCGCCACCACCGAGGAGGACCAGCTGGTCGTGCGCACCAACGCGAAGCTCATCACCGTGCAGCACCACATCAGCGCCATGCGCGATGTTTTCGACACGATGACGGAGGCAGAGCTGCATCAGCTGGAGGAGGAGGTGGATAAGAAGGTGGCACAGCTCGTGGCACTTGGTTTCACCGTGGTGGAGCGTCACCCGAAGACGTCGGCGGGCCACCCGATGCTGGACCGCGTCATTCTGTCCTACCCGGCTGAGTAATTCAATAACTCTTTTTCTTCTTGGTGTACGCGTAGTTGTGAAGTATGTGTGTATCTGTGTGTGAGGCTGAACTGAGTCCTGGGCATTTCAATTGTGCTGGACTCTTTGTTGTTTTCGTTTTGACACGGCGATTACTCTAATCTGCGTGATTTCTGTGCGGTGTTGATCTACTTATCTTTATTATTACTTTGTATTGTTTGCGTAATGCACGTTTAAGTAAAAATAACACACTCTCTGTCAAATGCAACAATCTTTCCTTACGCTTCTGCGATCTTCTTTAACAATCATGACTGTGCTCAATTTGTTAAGTCGGAAAGAAAAAAAAAAAGAAAGTACCTCCCTGTGCTTTGGTCCCGGTTGCAATCTTAGACGCATTTTGCTTTCTTAAAAACACTAGGCAGCTTGAGGAAATTACTTGTCGTTATTTTACCTCCTTTCTTCGTGAGGTCTTACAATGCTATGCCGACACCTGAGATAATGAATAATGGTTTCTTCTGGCTCCGTTACTCTTTCCACTCTTCTTCTCTCCAAAACAATCTCTTACACTAAACTACTAATATTGCGTACACGTACTCTTTGTTTTTCTCTTATTCTATTCTCATGCAATGCTTTCACAAAACGCTTCAACCTTCGCTGCTCGTTTTTCCTTCATTCCCTCCTTCGTTCCCTAAAGTTGGATCGTCGTTTAACGAATATCCCTCTCTCTTCACCGCAGCAAAGATGGGTCCCCTGTCCAAGAAGCGTATGATCATTCGCGATGGCGTGTTCTACGCCGAGCTCTTCGAGTTCCTCAAGCGCGAGCTGGCCGAGGAGGGCTTCTCCGGTGTGTCCTACCACGTCACGACCCTCCGTACGGAGATTGTGATCAAGGCCACCAAGACCCGCGAGGTCCTCGGCCTGAACGGCCGCCGCATCCGCGAGCTGACGGGCTGCATCCAGCAGCGCTTCAACTACAAGGAGGGCAAGCTGCAGCTGTACGTCGAGCGCGTGGAGGTGCGCGGGCTGTCCGCGATGGCCCAGGTGGAGTCTCTGCGCTTCAAGCTGCTGAGCAACCTGCAGGTGCGCCGCGCTGCCATGGGCATCATCCGCTACGTGATGGAGTCCGGCGCGAAGGGCTGCGAGGTCACCGTCGGTGGCAAGATCAAGGGCCAGCGTGCGAAGAGCATGACCTTCCGCGACGGCTACATGATCAAGTCCGGTACGGCCCACAAGCACTTCGTCGACGCCGCGTGCCGCCACTGCTACATGCGCGCTGGCTGCATTGGCGTGAAGGTCAAGATCATGCTGCCCGGTGACCCGACTGGCCGCAACGGTCCGTCGGAGCCGCTGCCGGATGTGATCACCGTGATCGAGCCGAAGCAGATCACCGCGTCCGAGTAAATT
>MDUD01002807.1:0-14230 GCA_002216565.1 Crithidia mellificae | reverse complement strand
AATTTACTCGGACGCGGTGATCTGCTTCGGCTCGATCACGGTGATCACATCCGGCAGCGGCTCCGACGGACCGTTGCGGCCAGTCGGGTCACCGGGCAGCATGATCTTGACCTTCACGCCAATGCAGCCAGCGCGCATGTAGCAGTGGCGGCACGCGGCGTCGACGAAGTGCTTGTGGGCCGTACCGGACTTGATCATGTAGCCGTCGCGGAAGGTCATGCTCTTCGCACGCTGGCCCTTGATCTTGCCACCGACGGTGACCTCGCAGCCCTTCGCGCCGGACTCCATCACGTAGCGGATGATGCCCATGGCAGCGCGGCGCACCTGCAGGTTGCTCAGCAGCTTGAAGCGCAGAGACTCCACCTGGGCCATCGCGGACAGCCCGCGCACCTCCACGCGCTCGACGTACAGCTGCAGCTTGCCCTCCTTGTAGTTGAAGCGCTGCTGGATGCAGCCCGTCAGCTCGCGGATGCGGCGGCCGTTCAGGCCGAGGACCTCGCGGGTCTTGGTGGCCTTGATCACAATCTCCGTACGGAGGGTCGTGACGTGGTAGGACACACCGGAGAAGCCCTCCTCGGCCAGCTCGCGCTTGAGGAACTCGAAGAGCTCGGCGTAGAACACGCCATCGCGAATGATCATACGCTTCTTGGAGAGCGGACCCATGATTGCTGCTGTGTTGGGGGGTTGGGGGGAAACTGTATGTGTTTACCAAACTTAACTGGCAAGAGTGCGTGATTAGGATAAGCAGTCAAAAGATAATTAAGAAAACGCAAAAGGAAAAAGAATATAAACGAGAGAAGAGATTAGGAAGGTGAGGAGAGGATGGAGTAATGATTGAAACACGCACAGAGAATAAAACTGTCAAATTTTAACAGAAAGGACGCGAAGGTAAAAAGCATATAATATTAACATTCACCGCGTGAAGAATGGGGGACGCAATGTTCAGTACAGGTGGCACTTAAATTTGCCTTGCGATGGTACATAAAAACACTTTTATCCAGTGAATTAACATTATTATTCATTCGCAAAGAACAAAGTAGAATCTCCTAGCCATTGTATTATTTTTACGACGTTAAGATATGGCAACAAAGCGAAAGAAACTTAGCGCGAATGAAGCGCACGAAAAAGGAAAAGAAAGCGGAAATAAAAGATCGCGAAATATAGTATTTCGCAAGAGATAGTCGGCAAACGGGCAAACTGTACCGTAAGTAAGCGAATGAAAATACAAGCCGTTAGATCACAATCGAAGAGTTAAGAAAGACAAGAAAGAAGAAAACAAGAGAAAAGAAAATTATTGTCGCTAACATTTTAGGTTGTACATAAAGACAGAAGTAAGTACCAGCATCACACCCATCACAAACTGCAGCCGGACCGCGACGTCAAACAGAAGGACAGAGGCGGCCATGCTGATAAGGAGGGCAAGAGACGTGGCAAATGTCTTCATAATGTTGTTCGAGTACTTCATCACAAGTGCGAGAAGGATGCCGGCGATGGACTGGAGCAGCACAAGGCACCACACAAGCGGTGTAAAGCCTTGGTAGAAGGTGCCCAGATACACCCGCAGTGGATGGCTTGCGGAGTCGAATTGAAGCACCGCACCACCCTGCTCGGCGGACTGCGCACGTGCCTGCCACGTCTGTGCAAAGTGCCCGTAGTCGAAGAGAAACTTCAACAAAAAGTAAAGGATGGAGAAGAAGGCGAGGTGGACGTTGCGGGCGGACAGAAAAAAGTGGTTGCCACGTTTCTTGAAGACCACCTCGAGAAAGACGCCAGTGCCGGAGGAGATGAGGGCGGCACACATGATCAGCACCATCACCGCCGAGGCGTCGCCCACAGTGTCGTTGAGCGTCGCCGTACGCACTTCATTCATGTCATTTTCCATCATACCATTCGGGATCGGAAAAGGAGTTGTCGTTGTCATGCTCGCAGCGGTGGTCGATGGCGACCACTGTGCGACGCCGATGCCGAGTGTCAGCAAGACCAGCGCGACACACTGCCGCGCCGTGAGCTGCAAGTGCAGCGCTACCCGCATAAAGACGGCGAGGAAGAGAATGCGAATGAGGTAGCACAGCTGAAACACCGCGGGGTCAGTGCGCTGCAGTGCAATGAGCACCATCGTGTTCTGCGCCGCGTACAGGATGGCTGGGATGACCATGATCGTCGTCTCCGCAATCTTGTCCGGTGTAAGGCCAAGCTCTACGCGCAGCAGCGCGAGGTACGTGTGCAGCGCCGCACCAGAGACGCGGCCGCGGGGAAGAGGGGCGGTCGGCTGTGTCGAAGGAGCAGACGGCGCGGGAAACGCGGGCGAGCTTACTGGACCCGGCACCGTGACTGCGGCAGACAACTCAACTACTTTGTCCGGGTCTGCCGGACACAGCAGCCGCGCGTGCGTGTGCGTGTCATCACTGGTGCGGATCGTGTTGTTAGCAGAAACAACCACAGGGTCGAGCACCCATTCTTCTGATGGGGTTAAACTCGAGGCTCCGCTGGTGAACTTGCTTTGCGCCTTGTACAGCGTGTTCTCCGCACCCTCGTCGAGGCGGTCCACCGCCGCGACCAGTCCGGCTTTCTGCACGCACGCAGTCGCCACTTCATCCTCGCTGTCCGTCACCTCATCACTGTGCGTGTCGTTGCTGGCGCTGCCGTTGCGGTGTTGCGCAGTGACGTGGATCGAATGATTACTTTTGTTGCTCCTGTCTACATCGATCCTGCCGAACCCCTTGCCGCTTCGCACCGCGGGCTCGACCCCAGCGGACGTGGCAGCCACGCTGTTGCCGCCATTGCCACCGTTACCGCCGCTCCCACTTGCGATTACCGAGGAACCAGTGACAGAGGACGCAGACAGACCGCGAAAGCGCTGCGTGTACACGTCCGCGGCACACCACAGAAAGGCAGCAAAGAATTTAATAACTTCCGCCGTGGCCAGAAGGTGGACGGGACTGTACTTACACACCTGCTCTGGGCGTAAGGCGGTGGCGACTGCGGTGTCGGGTGCACAGAGTACGGCCCCACGTTGGGTGTAGGTGGCCAGAATCGTGACGCCGGCGCTCTGGAGAGTGAGGAGGATGAGCACGAGCGGGCTGAAGCGCGACGTCATCGTGTTAGAGAGCTGCTTCGACGACATAGGTGTGAGTGGAGTGTTTTTTTTTCTGAGTGAGAGTTTTGTTTCTAATTGCACAAATTGACTCGTGTATGTATGTATGTGAGGATATGCCGCAATTCGTTCACGCGCTTCAAGTAGATCAAAAACAACAAAAAAAGAAGGGGTTAAGAAAAGAACCTGCTCTTTAGCCAGCACCAACAAGAAAAAACGGGTATAGGTTTCTCTAGGATAGAAAAAAAGAGTAGTTAGAAAAACACAGAAACAGAAAAGATTTTAATCAATTAAAGGCGATGCGAGAATAAAAAGGAAAAGCAGAAAATAGAGATAACGTATTGGAAAAAAACAAGTTGTTAATGGAATCTGATACAACAACAACAGTAAGCACCAAGCCGAGAGAATAACAAAACGAAAGTTCTCAAGGGCCGCGCTGCTCTTTGTGTGAGAGAGAAAAAAAAACGAATTTAGTCGAAGCGAATTTCTGCGTGCGTTGGCACAGCAGCGCTGTATGAAAAAATAGCAAAAAAAAAAAACTGAATGAGACCGCAAATTACACAGAGAGAAAACGAAAGAGAGAGAGGGAGCGAAGGGAAAGTGCGGAAACACGATAAGAGAGAAAGGAAACAAAAAGAGAACTTTCTTTGCGTTTACACTAGACGTAGTCACATAAAATTTGCTGGCTACGAGTTGCATCCAACAGACTGACTGCACGCATTCGGCTGCGCACTTTACTGCTAAATGTTAACAAAGTAATTATATCAATAAAGTCATCGGCGGCTTTACGAAAAACACCGTTTTCAGCTTAGCAATTCACAACTCTTCGAGTTGGCCGTGCTGACTGGCGCGGTCATGAACTATTCAGATTTTAGATATTTTTGGGGTTTGATGTGAATCTCACGGATGAGACATGATAGAAAAACTTGTTCGAAGCACAAGAAGCGTCGCGAAAAACAAAACGGTATAAAGAAAAAATAAAGAAAGAATAGGAATGAGCATACTCAAAAAACCCACAGGAGACAAAAAGCATCGCCGTGATCTCAATTTTTTTTTCCAGTTGCAGTGCACTGAGGCAAAGCGAAAAGGCAAAGTCCCAGTGCTGCGCCTCTTTTGCTTGTTCTTGGCTTCGTCCTACAGCCACCTAGTATTTCTGCAGCTCCTCGTTTTCTGGGCAGTACACCTGACACCGCTTTAGCCGCTCCAGCACGGCATCCACGTCCGTCTCGTCGTCCGCCGACTTCGCAGGACGTCGAGGCGTCTGTGAGAGGGGTGCCGCCGCCGACTCCGCTGCGTTGGCCACGTGTGCTCTGTTCCACCCAGTAGATGCCGTGGTGCCGTTGCTCCTTTCCTGTGACACGTTAGCACTGTTGTTGCTGTTGTTGTTGATGTTTGCGCCGTGTACAATATCCGCAGGTGGCGTCACCGACTCTGACACCCGCTCTGCCGGTGTCGCGCCGCTGAACGCCGAGGACCCGAAGAACCACCAGCGTTTGCTGCTTTTATCCTTCTCGCTGCCAGTTGCCTTCTCCTTATCTGCCGGAGCCGCGGTCTCCCGCCAGCCCTCCGGCGCACGCGGAGCCGCCTCGCGTGTCTTCAGGCCAAAATCGCTGAAGCGACGCTCCTCCGCTTCTTGTTGCCGCTGCTTGGCGGCGGCGGCCTCGGCCTTCTTCTTTGCCGACATGGCCAGCTGCTCCTCAATCGTGGGCTTGTCCTCCATCTTGTCCGGGTACCCGGGGTGCCAGCGGCGTAGCACCACCTCCGGTGCACAGTCAAACGTGTCCTTGCCAATGCGCTCGCTCACCTCGTTGTGCAGCTCGCAGACGTAGCGAGAAATGCTGAGCTTGTCGCGCACATCGGGCGGGTTTTTCTGGACGTAGTCGCGCATGTGGTACGCGCACCAGCTGCACGCGTAGACGTGCGCCCACGACTCGATGAAATTTTTCATGGCAGTCTGCTGCGCTGCGGAGGGCTTGTACGGGTAGACGGCAGCGGAGGAGTGAAGGATGTTCCAGCCGGAGGCCCCGAGCTCGGCCGGGCTAGGACACTTGCCGGGAATCTCCTTCAGCCGTTCGTCGTCGTTTGACATGGTGGTAGTAAATATAGAGGGTTTTCTGCGAAGAGACCAAAACTGGGAATTATTTATTTTTGTGCCTGGCAATGTGCACTAGACGGCGCCTGAATACAGTAAGAGAAAGAGGAGTTTGTGCGTTTCTATGAGAGATGGAGTGCCATGATGAAATGCACCACAAGGGTGTAAGCGGAAAAGGGTTGAGAAAACGTTTTGTATAAAGACTTCATCGTCAAATGAGTCAATGCAGAGGGAATTAGATGTTTTTTTTTTCTCATGCTGTGGGAGTGCCTCGCAACTTTTAGAGTCACGCAAATTGAGAGGTATTACAGACACCTTTTACAAAGCACATAAGAGCAATTTAAAGTAGTGCAGCAGCTCAGTCACAGGTGTACACCGCAGACTAGCAGCATTCGCCTTTCTCTCAAAAAGAAAAGTATGCTTACTACTCGACTTAAATGCAATAACGTTTTTTTTTACGTAAACGAAAGTACTGAAGAATACACACACACAGAAGCCACGCACACCACACAACTTTTCGCCCCTGCCAGATTATCGTTGTCAGTGCACAAAGAGAGACAATTAGAGAATATTTCGAACAAGTTCTCTTACCAACAAGCACTACTGGATCGCCTTCATGCGCGCCATGAGTTCCTCAATAGACGTGTCATCTGTCTTCACGTAGTGATCCTCGCTCTCGTCTGCATGATCCTCCCCACCCGTGCCTTCCGCCGCGTAGGCGTACTCCAATCCGCTCTCGCCCTCCGCAGACGCCGCAGCAGCAGCAGTAGCAGCCGCTTGAGAAGTCTCAGTTGTAGCCGTCGGCATTCCGCCGCTGCCGCTGTTGATGTTGCTGTTACTCTGCGCCTCGCGGTGACCTCCGACCTCGCCGCTGCGCACCGCCAGAGACGACTTACCCTCTGACTCCACCGTGATGCCCCACTCCGCCGCGCACGCCTGCGCCCGCGCCTGTGCCGCCACTTTCTCCTTCGCCGCCCGATCCTCGCGTGCTTTCCGCGCGGCGTAGAGTGGGTGGGCCGCCTCGCCGTGCTGCGCGACCTGCTGCGCGTAGGCGTGCTGACGCTCCACGCAGAGCGCGTTGCGGCACTCCGGGTTGGCGCGCAGCTCCACACGCGGGAAGTGGTCCCGCATCGCGTCGTAGCCGACGTACTCGGACACCTCGCCGAAGTGCAGTAGGTACTTAAGCGTGTTCTGCGCGAGAAAACCCGCGACGATGCCCATGGTGGTGGGCAGCGACGCCGCGCAGACGCCCTCGCGCTTCGCCTCGGGCAGCCCCGTCGCCACCACGAGAGGCGGGCAACACTCGTAGCACGGGGTGACACCCGGCAGGAGCAGCTGAATGTGCCCGCTGACGGCGTTTTCGGCCACGCCGCTCTCCATCCACGGCACGTTGTAGGTCAGACAGGCCAGGTTTACGGTGAGCCGGGCCTGGAAGTTGTCGACGCAGCACAGCAGCAGGTCGATCGGCGTGTTTGCCTCTACGCCGCCGAGGGTGAGGGCGTCGACGAACTGCTGCCAGTGCTCCGTCGAGGTAATGTTGTACGCGTGCGGCTCGACGACGGTGTCCGGGTTAATCCCCTCCAAAGTCTCCTTGGCCGCCTGCACCTTCTTCAACCCCTGCTGCTCCGGACGGTAGAAGAGACGATTCATGTTCGCCATCTCCACCGTGTCGTAGTCGAAGAGGAGAAGCTTGCCGATGCCGCAGCGCGCCAGCATCTCCGCCACGACGGAGCCCACGCCACCGGCCCCAATAACGGCGACGGCCTTGTGACGAATTTGTTCGTAGTCGTCCACCACCCCCATGCGCTGCAGCGCCATGAGACGGCTGTACGGGTTGTCGTCGCGCACCTCAGCGCTAAACTTCTTCGTACCCGCAGCAGACGCCATAATGCAATTTTTTTTTTTTGGTGTTTGCACAATTTAAAACTGTTGAGAGCGAAATAGAACGATAATGTGCACAGTGTACGTGACAAAGCAAAGAAAAACACAAGCTTTTTTCTTTTTGATATTTGACGTTTCCTGTCGTTTAAATATGTAGTAATTTAGTGATAATAAGGGGGAAAATTTCTAAAAGAGCTGACACTCCGACATAGCCAATATACAGTTTTTCCTTTCAATGTTGTGGTACTTATGGGTGCGCTTGAGCCGCGAAATTCGATGGCTCCGAGACCAGTAAGTGTCCCACCGTAAAGGCAAATAGACCTTTTAAAATAGGTTTGCAAGGAAATGAGTGAAAAGATGTATCAAATAAAGGAGCAGAAGCGCTCAGATTGTTTTCTTCTTTTTTTTCTTCTTCTGAATAGCCTTAAACCAAAGAGCAGCTATGAGATCAAAATGAAGGCACGGTGTAATAAGGAAGGCAGAAGCTGACTTCAAGTGATAAAAAGATCGAGCACATCTGAACTGCACTCAGCTTTGAGTGGTATCACGAGACATGGAAGCAACACAGCTGGCCAGGAACTCTCGCAGCTCCGCGTCTTGCGCGTCCTCCTCTTCATCCTCGTCCGCCACGTCCGCCTGCGTTGTGTAGGTGCGTGCAAACGCCTCGAAGTCGAGCGGGTACATCGCATTCAGCGACGCCGCCGTGTACGACGTGACGGGTGTCGTGGCACTAAGCCCACCGTGTAGCGTGGATGACTGCATCAGCGGCAACGCCGGCGGGGCTGCGGCAAAGTCCGACGAAGACGGTGCAGAAGCACTGTGGCTCTGCGGAAGTTGCGGTTGTTTTTCCTGTAATGAAGGATGGTGAGTCAAGGCGTTTTCTTGTGTGTTGCCCGCAGTCATCACCATCACCACGTCCGATGCAGCCGACAAGGATGGCCGCGGTGTGGCCTCCGCGGAGTGCACCGTCGGTGGTGCTTGCTGTCCAGTCCTTCCCATGTCAGAAGGCACAGCCCTTTGTACAGGGGTGGGATTTGTGCTTGTAAAGCTGGCTTCAACGTGTGAGTACGGCGTGTGTGCGGTGCTCTCACGACTGATGGGCTGCGGCAGCGAAGGGCGGCTTGCGGTGTTGTTCTTTTCAGCGAAAGCGTCGTGGCTCCTGTGGGTGTACGGAGTCGGCTGGACCACCGACGCCTCCCCGGCCGTCGAGCTTCCCCCTCCGCTCGGTGACACCTCAAAACCGCCCTCGCCTCCCTCGTAGTCTCTCTGCGAGTTGCTCGGCGCCAAGGCGGAGCTGCGCGTGGCCCTGGCGAGAACGGAGTTTCCTTGTGAAGGAAACGCAGAGGGCGGAGGAGAGGAATAAGCAGCGTCATCACCGGCCTGTCCGCCCTCCTCGCCCACACCGCTGTGGCGCGGACGTGCGTCAACGGAAGCGCGTGGGTGCGGAAGGTGCGCGCTGGCACGTGGCGTGTTCACCATCGAGCTCGCCGTCGTCGTCGCTGTCACCGTGTTGGTGCTGTCGCGACCACCCCGAGCTGCTGCGGCTGAGGCGCCAGCCACGGTGGCGTTTGCGTCCCCGACTGCCGCGGCGACGTCCAGCGCGGCGACGTGCACGGCGAAGGAGACGCACGCCGGCACGACAACAGCGTCGACACCTCCGCTTAGACCTGCGGCCGCTGCGGCTGCGCTGCCCCGTGCTGTTGGTCGGGCGTACGCAGACGGTGCGGAGATCCCCCCACCAAGCCCCGTCATGCTCCCCCTTCCGCCAGCGGCCAAAGCTCTACCAAGGCTGCTGGAGGCGTGGACAGAGAAAACGCGTGCGTTACCATTCCCCCCGTCCTCTGCCGCCTTCAGCACCTGCACCTCCTCCGGGGTGATACTGGAGAAGATCAGCGGCATGCCGGCGTCACCGCAGCGCAGCCGCAGCTGCACGCCAAGCTGCTCCGCCAGCCATGCCGCTTGCTTGAAAGGCTTCACATCAAACACCTTGCCAGGTAGTCGGACAAAGGGCTTCACCACCAAGTCGTTCTGATGGGCAGTCTCACAGTCTGCCGGGGTATCTCGCTGCTGCTGCTGCTGCCTGTCGCCCTCGCTGGACGCCTGCGTGTGAGGAGATGGCGTTGGCGGCACCATGGAAGGCCCTGACGACGCATCCAGATCATTCTCTGCTGCCAAGCCGCGTGCCTGCCCCGGCAGTGCTTCAGCGTCCTCAGTCTGCTTCTCTCCATCCCGTGCGAGAGGAAGAGGAAGGATGTCGAAGAAGCGGAAGAGCTGAAACACGCTGGCGAAGGCGGTCACGACAGTCGCGCTTCCATCCGCACCTGCGGCACCACCACTATTTTTTGTATCTTTTCCTGACGTTCCCTCGCGACTTGCACGGGTGGAAGAAGCCGGCTGCTGCTGCTGCTGTTGTTGAGCGCTGTTGACGGAGCGCAGCTCCAAGCCTCCGCTCTCCAGCAAGGTCAACCCGCACTGCCCCGCGCTGCTTGGCAGAGAGGCGAGGAGGCTGCCGTAGGTGCGCGCCTCCCCGCAAACCTCAAAGTGGTAACGCGTGGGGTCGGCGCACACACTCGTCGGCAGCCCTTCCGCCAGCCGGAGAAGAAACGTCTTGGTCATGTTTCGGTTGTACGTGCACTTCCACCGTACCATGTCCGCACTACTGCGGCCGTCGCTGTGGTGGTTCACTTCATCGTCAAAGTTGGTGTTTCGCCTCACCGAGGTGCTCAGCCGCGTCTCTTGCTGCTTCTGTTGTTGTTGTGGCGAATCTGCCGCTCCTGTTTGGATTGCTGCCGCGTCCCCATCGCCTCCACCTTTAGTGGTGGCGGTGCTTGTCGAGGCAAAGGTCGTGGTGTCGGGCGGTGCGAGCTCGTAGCTAAATTCGATGCTCTGCAAGTTGGTGTTGTTGTGCAGGCGCAGCACCGTCGCCATGAACGTTTTAGACAAAAGGCAGAGGAAGAGTTCTTTTGCGGCGGCGTGGTCGACCTCGCTCTCCACCGTCTCCGACACCTCGACGGAGTCACTGTTGCCGCTGGTGGTTGACAGGGTGGGTGCGAAGTGAAATGAATCGAAGCAGCGCTCGTGGATGCGAACCGAGATGTGGCCATTGCGGCTCGGCGTCACGGCGCTGAGTTCAATGCCGTCCTGGAGCGCAACGAGGTACACCGCCTCGCCGATCTTGCCGACGCAGGAGAGGACGTTGAGGAAGGTGCGGATGTTGCCGCCACTCACAGTGAAACGGAGTGACATCTTAGGTCTCTGTAATGTAACGTTTTTTATGAGGGCTCTACCAAAGTAGGGGCAAGAGAGAACGTGCTTCTCTTGTAGAGGTGGGCGAGGGCCGTTCAAATTTCAAGCAGCCGAGAAAGGCAACAAGATGGATAAGGCACTGCTCAGAACTAATCAATGGTGTGGCCGCTACTCGAAATAAAGAGAGAAAACTGCGTCTATGAGCTTCTATGCTAATGATTATGCAGAAACACATATGCACAGAGGTAGGAGTGAATATAAGCGAGATCACGCACACCAAATGAGGAAAAGAAAGACGGAGTGAATAATGAAGGTTTTTCGACGATTACCCCCAATAAAAAATTATTTATCAATAAGGATTTTTTTTCCTTTTTTTCCAATATTACATCCAAAAAATTAACTTTATTATTCCTCAAACAGTGAACTAGTTCTTTGTCAGTGTTCTTGGGAAGAAAAAAAAACCGAAAGAGCACGCGCCAAATTGGATTACCCTTCCCTGTCTTCTTTCGATCGAAGCTCGACGTTGGCTGTTGACAAAGCTACGTAAGACTAGAACCAACAAATTGAGTTTCCCTTAAGCTGCGGATATTGCATCCAAAAGAAGCTACGTTGTCAAGTATTCTCCGTAATGTTGTGGTTTTTGTGTGTAACTACAGATAAGTTGCGCATAAGTTCGATTTCAGTTTGCCTCTCTGTTGCATCCAGCATCTGGCAAAAAAAAAGGGAGAATAAAAACGATGTCTTCATGAAGGAAGGATCGTGCATTTGTGCGACATCAATTTTTTTTTTTTCGTTTACCCACTCTCTGTGACTCGTCACTCAAAAGAACAACACCGCCTGAAAAATTAAAAAAAAGCCAGCAACTTGTGAATAGACAAAGACACCAAAAACAACAACAACAACAACAACAACAGCAAAATCGAGTGATCGAGCACAATGAAACCAAAAGCGTGGATGCAAAATTAAGACAAATGTGGAAAAAGAGAAAATTGTGTCAAAGAAGAGATGATGTAGCTGCCCATAAGATGGAGCTACACAGAAAAGGCACATAAAGCACGCGTGCAGATGAGGAAAGAAAGTCAGGAAAAAAAAATTCACGTCGCTGTTCTTTTGATTGCGTTTGTATTTTTTTTTTTGTCTCTCCGCATTGGAAAAGAGAAGGGGCAGAGACAGGGCCGTTTCGAAAAAAAAAGCGGAGCTATGTGTCAGGCATAAAGGAAACGACTTGTGAGTCGCGGTTCGCGCACGTGAACACACACACAAAACAATAGTAAGCAAACGTGTTTACTAAGAACGGGCTAAGTCTGTAAACAAAACGAAAAAGAAAATGTAAAAAAAGTGGACAAGGGATACCAGTAAGCTGAGAAGTGACAAATTGGGCATGAAAGGGAAGAACAAAAGAAGAATAGTTTGTGAGCGTGGCAGGTAGAAACATTGAAGCAACACGCGAACGCGCAAAGCAAATAGAAAAAGGCAGAAAAGAAAAAGCGCGTGATGAATGCTTCTTTGTCAATATGAGGTAATGTAAATAAGTGGTGAGGATGCTAAACAATAAGTTTTTTTTTAAAGGAAAGTGAACTAGACTGTTTAAGAGCTGGCTGCACTGCGCGTAGCATTCTTGCAATTCTTCTACACGTCTTCTACCAATTCGAACACTTTGCTAATCAGCCGTGAGCCATTCAAAAAAGAGAAGAAGAGAGATTTTTCTCTTTAGTGGGCAGTAGTCAGGCATCGCGCACTGCGACCGCCAAGCAGCTTAAACGTCAAGTACCACTTCATTTCTTAAATCGCTCACGCAAGTGCCCTTGACAACCTAAGAAAGAGAGAGGAAGCCTGCTGCGGTCTCCTTTTTTTTTTTCTCTAGTTCTGGATCGGCGGAAGGTCCACCGCAGGGCCCACGCGCCGCGTCGCCGGTGACGACACACGCTTAATCTCCTTCGACGCCAGACCCGGGTTGAGGAACTTCGGGCACGTGATGCTGCAGTTAAAAATGTTGTGGCACATGTTCACTAAGTTGCCCGTCTCGAACATGCGCACACGCTCGTCAAAGTCGCGGTCGAGCGGCTCCACAAGCCAGCGGTACGACTGCAGCAGCACCGCAGGGCCCAGGAAGTGCTCACGGTTCCACCAGTACTGCGGGCACGAGCCCGTGCAGGAGGCGCAGAGCACACACTCGTAGAGGCCCTCGAGACGCATGCGGTTGCTCGAGTCCACCTTCTCCTTGAGGTACCAGCGGTTGATTGTGTAGTTCGCGTTGGCGGCACGGCGGGTGACGAGGTGGAAGGCGGTCTTGCTGTTGTCCTTCGCCGTGTAGAGCTGCGGTGTCTTCGTCGTGGAGTTCTTCACGAGGTGGCGGTACATGTACAGCGGGCTGCTGTAGCACGCGTACTGACCCGGCAGAGGTGCGGACGGCATCGTGCGTGTGAGAGAAGATAAATATAAAATTTGTTTGTTATTTGTAGGGTGCGTGTGTGCGTGCTAAGGATAAAGAGGAGTGAAAAGGAAAATAGAATTAGATAAGTTCAGATAAGTGCTTACTAAGGGGAGAATCGTTTTTTGTTTGTGTTTGCTTGTCTAATTTACTTATAGCTTTCTAAAGAACGTGCAATGGGCGAACAGCGGAGAAGTGTAAACAGATAAAGGAGAGATGCAAGGTGGGAAAGTCAGGAAAGGGACGAGTGAGGGTGGTCGTAATTAGATCTCGCTAGTACTCATAACTTGTATTGCACATTCAAATACATTGCTATTACGCCATAGCAAAGAGTTGTGCTCGGAAATGTAGTGTCAGGCACACCGCAGCACGTTATGTGTAAAAGCGGCTCACCCAAATGCGCCGCAAACAGTCGCAAAGTGCGCCAACTCTGACGTCTCACAGGTCTTTTATAGAAAGAAAGATGTAAGCTTAAGAGTTAGATGAGCTACACACACACACGCCGCAATTCTCCTTTCTTCTCTTATTATAATTGACTTTTTTTTTCGTGAAAATGATAAAGAAGAAAAGAAAAGAACAGAAGCAGTCACATCACCAATATAACAAAGGAAAGGTGAACTGCCCTGAGACAAAGCAACATACAACCGTAAAGATGAGACGATGGTGCAAGCAAAAGAGAGAAGAAAAAAACATGTTAAAAGAAGGCAGTTCATGAAGAAAATTGATTAAAAAAAAGAAAGGCAGATTTATGAGCGCTGAAGTGGATGCGTACAGCAGACAAGACACATAGTATCTTCAGCCGCAGGAGCAGCCAATCGAGCCTCACTCATTATCCTCTCGGTTGCCTTTTTTTTTTCATTTTCTCTTTCCGGTCTTCTTTTAAGTTGCTTCATTCTGCTCTTTACCAGTTCCAGCGGTGCGGGGCATCGCCCGGCTTCACCGTGAAGACGGAGCGCAGGTAGCCAGCCTTCTCCTTGCCCTGCTTGTCTGCCTTGATGGCCTCGATGAGCGCGGCGTCGATCTTCTTCTGCAGCGCGGCGCGGGCATCCGACACGACGGTCTTCTTCTCCGCCTTGGAGGTCTTCTTGGCCGCCTTCTCCGCCTTGGCCTTCTGCTTGTCGCCCATGAAGTCGCCCTCGCTCTTCGCCGGCTTCTCGGCCTTCGGACGCTGGAACACCTCGGGGGTGATCGCCTTCGTGTCCACCTTCGACACGTCCACCTTCGTGCTCGTGGCGATGACGTAGCGAGAGTCGATGCGGCGGATCGGCACACCGTTGTACTTCATCGGGCCAGACACGACGAGGGGGCCGTTGTTCGGCAGCTGCTTCAGGATGACAGCGCGGCGACCGCGGAAGCGGCCGGCCAGGATGATGGCGACCACACCCGGAGCGCAGCTCTTGCGCAGCGTGGTGAACTCGGGGCTCTTGCGAGAAACCTTCTTCGCGCCCTTCTTGGCCTTGGCGGCCTGCGCGGCGGACTTCTTAGC
>MDUD01002805.1:0-13962 GCA_002216565.1 Crithidia mellificae | reverse complement strand
TTTTTTACACTTTAGTAATTAAATTTGTCAGCTCTGCTCTCTTCCGGCTAAAAAACTAGCAGTCGAAATTTTGATTAAAGTAGACTTGCGTGTTTCCCTTGATTTCGTTAAGACCGCAACTTTTGTTAATTTCGGAGTGGCGTGTTTCTTTTCCCTCTGCTTTTTGTATTAATTCCAGGTGCGAACAAGATTGGGTGGCGGGCAGTAGTACGCAGAATCTATTACACCTCTTTTCAGTTAAGTATTATTATTATTGGCCTTTTTTTCTTTCCATTTTCCCACCTTTCTCGGTTTCCTTCAAAAAAAAAATAAGAAAGCACAATACTTTGTTTTTCTTCTCACATTTTCCTCAGCTGCAGTGACAGACACACACACACAGCTTCAAGCGTGCGCGCACTCAGAAACGTTTAAAGCAAAGATAGTTAGCAATTGTGCGCGCACACACATACAGTTTCACCACTTTTCTTTTATAAAGGCGCCTTTTCTTTTGGTTTAATTATTTGTAACACATAAAAAAAGAACCTACACGCACATAAACAGAAAACCTTCATACAATAAAAAAGCTACACATAGACGTACAGTGACTTTTTGATACAGGGGAAATAATTCTCAGCGCGGCACAATGGTCCGCACAGTAGAGCAAATCTATCAGAAGAAGACCCAACATGAGCACATTCTCACGCGGCCGGATATGTACATTGGTACAATCGAGCCCGTGACGGATGACATTTGGGTCTACGACGACGCAGAGAACATGATGAAGCAGCGAAAATGCACCTGGACGCCGGGGCTGTACAAGATCTTCGATGAGATCCTCGTCAACGCGGCGGATAACAAGGTGCGTGACCCGACTGGGCAGACAATCATCCGTGTGTGGATGACGGACGAGTATGTGCGGGTGTACAACAACGGCGAGGGCATCCCGATTCAGAAGCACCGCGAGCACGACCTGTGGGTGCCGGAAATGATCTTCGGCCATCTCCTCACCTCGTCCAACTACAATGACGAGGAGGCAAAGGTGACCGGCGGCCGCAACGGCTTCGGCGCCAAGCTGACGAACGTGTTTTCGAAGCAGTTCGAGGTGGAGACAGTGCACGGGCGGTCGCGGAAAAAGTTCTACATGAAGTGGACGAACAACATGCTGCAGCACGACGACCCCGTCATCGTGCCGTGCGATAGCGCGGACTACACCATGATTACCTTCTACCCCGACTTTGCGCGCTTCAACGTTGAGAAGTTCAGCGAGGACATGCAGTTGATGATGAAGCGGCGCGTCTTCGACGTGGCGGGCTGCACCGACAAGACCCTCAAGTGCTTTCTCAACGACGAGCGCATCGCCTGCACAACGTTCCCCGAGTACGTTGACCTGTACCCAACGATGGGGGAGGAGAAGAAGGCGTCGAGCTACGCACGGGTGAACGACCGGTGGGAGCTGTGCGTGCGCGTGTCGAACATCGGCTTTCAGCAGGTCAGCTTTGTCAACTCCATCGCGACAACTCGCGGCGGCACGCACGTCAAGTACATCATGGACCAAATTGTGGCCAAGGTGATGGAGCAGGCGAAGAAGAAGAAGAAGACGGATGTCAAGCCGCACATGATTCGTCCGCACATCTTTCTCTTTCTCAACTGCCTCATCGAGAACCCCGGCTTTGACTCGCAGACGAAGGAGACGCTAAACACGACAAAGGCAAAGTTTGGCAGCTCGTGCGACTTGCCGAACGGCATCATCGACTACGTCATGAACTCCGGCATCGTCGAGCGATCTGTTGAGATGGCGAACAGCAAGCTGACGAAGGAGATGGCGTCGAAGATGAAGTCGTCCGACCGGAAGCAGATCATGGGCATCCCAAAGCTGGACGACGCTAACGAGGCGGGTGGCAAGTACAGCCACCGCTGCACCCTCATCTTGACGGAGGGCGATTCCGCCAAGACGCTCTGCACGGCCGGCCTCGCCGTCAAGGACCGCGACTACTTCGGTGTCTACCCTCTGCGTGGTAAACCCCTCAACGTCCGCGACGTCTCGCTCAAGAAGCTGGCCCAGTGCGAGGAGATTCAGAGCGTGATGAAAATCATGGGGCTCGACCTGCGGCAGAAGTACGAGAACGCGGATGGTCTGCGCTACGGGCATTTGATGATTATGTCTGATCAAGATCACGACGGCTCGCACATCAAAGGGCTACTGATCAACTTCATTCACTGCTTCTGGCCGAACCTGCTCCGCATTCCGGGCTTCCTGCAGCAATTCATCACGCCGATCGTGAAGGCGCGGCCGAAGGGTCGCGGCGGGGCCGGCAAGGCCATCTCTTTTTTCTCGATGCCGGACTACTTCGAGTGGAAACAGGCGATTGGCGACAACCTCAGCAACTACCAGCTGCGCTACTACAAGGGTCTCGGCACGTCAGGCGCGGAGGAGGGCCGTGAGTACTTCGAGAACATCGACCGCCACCGCCTCGACTTTTACGAAAGCAACGAGCGGGAGGAGGACCGCATCGTCATGGCATTCGGCAAAGACCGCATCGAGGACCGCAAGGAGTGGATCACCAACTTCAAAACAAACGTCAACGTGAATGAGTCGATGGACTACAACGTGCGCCAGGTCTCCTACAAGGACTTTGTGGATAAGGAGCTGATTCTCTTCTCCATCGCAGACTGCGAGCGCAGCATCCCGAGCGCGATTGACGGCTTCAAGCCTGGGCAGCGCAAGATTCTCTTTTCCTGCTTCAAGCGCAACCTCGTCAACGCGATCAAGGTAGTCCAGCTGTCCGGTTACGTCTCGGAGCACTCCGCCTACCACCACGGCGAGCAGTCGCTGGTGCAGACGATTGTGGGCATGGCACAAGACTTTGTCGGCAGCAACAACATCCCTCTCCTGCGCAAGGACGGTCAGTTTGGTACGCGGCTGCAGGGCGGAAAGGACCACGCCGCGGGTCGTTACATCTTCACGCGGCTCATGCAGCTCGCCCGTGCCATCTTCCACCCTGCCGACGACTTCATTGTGGAGTACAGGGACGACGATGGGCTATCGGTGGAGCCGTTCTTCTACGTCCCGATCATCCCAATGGTGCTCGTGAACGGCACGTCGGGCATCGGCACCGGCTTCAGCACCAACATCCCAAACTACAACCCATTCGAGGTGATCGACAATCTGGAGCGCCTGATGCGCGGCGAGGATGTGCAGAAGATGCACCCGTGGTACTTTGGCTTTACGGGCACGATGGAGGAGAAGGAGCCGGGCAAGTTCGTCTCGCACGGCAAGTACGAAATTCGACCTGACGGGGTGGTGTGCATCACGGAGCTGCCGATTGGCGTGTGGACGCAGAACTACAAAAAGTTCCTCGAGGATCTGCGCGAGAAGGAGATGGTGGTGCAGTATCGCGAGTACACGACGGACGTCACCGTCGACTTCGAGGTCTTCTTGCACCCGCAGGTGTTGGAGCAGTGGGTGGCGCAGGATGTCGTGGAGGAGCGGCTGCAGTTGCGCGAGTTCGTGCACGCCACCAACATCATCGCCTTCAACAAGGAAGGGCAGATCACCAAGTACTTTGACGCGGAGTCGGTGCTGAAGGACTTCTACCTCGTGCGCCTCGAGTACTACGCAAAGCGCAAGGATTACTTGCTGGGCGAGCTGCGCCGCCTCACCAGCAAGCTGGAGAACATGGTCCGCTTTGTGCGGGAGGTGGTGGACGGCACACTGATTGTGACGAAGCGCAAGAAGAAGGAACTCCTGGAAGACCTGCAGCGGCGTCAGTACCTGCCCTTTCCGCCCTACTCGAAGAAGAAGGTGTCGGCGACGACGGTCGAGGATGATGATGAGACGCAGCAGGCGGATGGGCAGGAAAACGACGAGGAGGCGCTGCTCGGCCTCGGCGACGGGGCGGCAACGGACGCGGAGGCGCGCGAGACGCCCGAGCTGCGCCGTGCCACCCGCGCCTACGACTACCTGCTCGGCATGAAATTGTGGAACCTGACGGCGGAGATGATCGCCCGGCTGGAGGCGCAGCTGCTGCGCGCTCGCCAGGACACGGCCACGATGGAGGCCCGCACCCCAAAGGATATCTGGATGGACGACCTCAAGGTGCTGCGGGCGAAGCTGGAGAGCTACTTCGCCGACCGCGAGAAGGAGATTGCGACGGTGCAGCACAAGAAGATGGAGAAGAAGAAGCCCTTCGACGCACGCCGGCTGCGCGTGCCGCTGCTGTCCGACAAGGCCCGCTCCCAGCTCGAGAAGGAGGCCGCGAAGTCGTCGAAGTCAACCGGGCGGCGCCTCGGCGGGGCCACCGGCGATGACGCCAGCGTGGGAGGCGGCAGCGTGGAGGGCCTTCTGTCTACTGGTGGTGGCGGTGGTGGAGCTGCGGCGCGGCCGGCGCCAAAGAAGGCAGCCCGGCGGCGACGCAGGAAGAAGGACAGCGACGAGGATAGCGAATTCGATGAGGACGACTGGATGGACGACGATGACGACGACGATGACGACGAAGGTGAAAACATCGTTGGTATGGGCGATGCCGGGGCACTACCGGTGGCAGCCACCACCACCGCCGCCGGAACGCGGCGAGGGGCCACGTCGACCTCGAGGAAGCCGCGCACCGCCGCACCGAAGACAAGCAGCCCAGCAAAGAAGCGGGCACGCCGCAAGAAGGGCGACAGCGACAGCGGCGATGATGAAGACAGCAGCGGCGATAGCGACAGCAACGCAAAGCCGGCTCGCACCCGGGTCAAGCGGGAGAAGCCGGCGGCGACGAAGGCGGTGGTGCACAACGTCGACGACTTCGACCTGGACGGCTTTGGACTGGACGCGTTAACGACACCATCGAGCAGCGGCGCGGCCGCAGCACCAACGGCGGCGCCCACGAGTCGCCCAACACCGCAGCTCTCCAATGCCAGAGGTGGTGGCGGTGGGGGCCAAAGCAGCAGCACGAACGGCACCGCGGTGAAGCGCAGCATGCTAGACGATGAGGAGGAGGATGATTTGCTCCTGCTCGGCATTACAAAGCCAAAGACAGAAGCACCGGCAGCGGCAAAGGCGACAATCGCTTCCACAACTGGAAGTGGCGCACCGAAAGCTGCGCCGAAGCCGCGCGCAAAGGCGGCGGCGCCGAAGAAGCGCGGTGGCAGCGACTCAAGCGATGACGACGACGACGACGACAGCAACTCCTCCGACAGCTCGTCGGCGTCATCAGACTCTAGCTCTGAGTCGGATTACAGCTTCAGTGACTAAGACGCGCTTTCTTCCCATTGTATTCTTCTAGGCGTTACAAAAACAACGCATGAAAGTGAGAGCCTGTTTTTTTATTCGCTGCTGCACTCGCCAAGCTTTGATGTACTAACTGATATATAATATTCCTCTTTCGTTTTTATGCGAGATAAAGATACAAATACACAGATACCTTGTTTTAACCATAAAGACAACTTTTAAAAGAGGAAAAAGGAACAGAATAGAATTTGTTACAAACATGAGCGGAAGTGGCTTTCTGTTTGGTGACGTGGCGTTTGCTAAAGTTGCAGAAACACACATTTAGAGATTTTCCCACTGGCTACAGTTCTTCTCGATAGCGGCTCGCTCACGAGAAGAGCCTGCTTGGCTTGCTCATTTTACAAGGCAGTGTGTACACACCGCAGTACTTTTGGATGTTTCTTTTACACCTTCTTTTTCTAGTCCATCTTCCACTTCCCTCCCTTTTTTTTTTTTGAGTGTCATTTTCCTTTTTCTGAAGCTTGCGTTTGCGGTGCGTAAAAGAAAACGAAAAATACTCGCCTAAACGCATTTGAGTGTAATATTATTATTATTGTAGTGGAGAACACAAAAGTGTTACAGACAGACCAGCAGAATCTTGAGCTTTCTGTGTGTAAGTGTGTGTGAGTGTTTGTGGAGTAGTTTCATTCTCTTTCTTGTTCATAATTACTGCAGCCTTAAAGCAGCTTTCTTTTCTCATCAGAAGCATGGATTTAGCAGCATCACGGCGTGGTGCGGGTGAACGCGGGGAGCGGCAAGGCGCAAAGCTGCACGCCGTCATCATCGGCGAGCCTCTCCTGCCAGTGCACATGCACGGCGGCCACCCCGTGGTGGTGGGCCCGCTGAGCCCGCTGAGTCCATCACCGCGGCTACCGGCGGCGCTGCTGCCCGTGTGCAACACGCCCGTCATCGATTACGTGCTGGAGAACCTCGTTGTGAACGGCGTGGACGAGGCCACCATCTTACTCAACGCGGCCTCTGCAGAGCCGACAATGACGCACCTCTCGACGTGTCGCACGGCACGCGGCAAGCCGTGGACGCAGAGCGACTCCATTCGCGTGAACGTCGTGGAGTGTGCGCGGCGCATCTCAAGCCTCGCGGACGCCGCGCAGGAGATGCGAGAGCGCAACGTCGTGGAGCAGCAGGGCTCCTTCCTGTTCGTGCCCATCGACAGCATCGCGTCCTTCACGAACCTGCGGGCATGCTTCCAGACCCACCTGGAGCGAGTGCGTAAGGTGGGCAAGTACGCGGCGACGCTGCTGTGCGTGTCGTCCGGGTCGGCGCTCACCGCGGCGCAGCACAACTCCCTCGTCAACCACCTCGGCGAGGCGGAGGAGGCGGCGGCGGCGCAAATCATGTCGCCCACCAACGCCCGCCACGGGCTGCTCAGCATTCAGCAGACGTCTGACATGCTGCGCCTCCGCAGCTACGCCGCGCCGTACGTGCCCAAGGAGCATCACACGATGTTCGTGGTCAACCGCGCAACGCAGGTGGTGACCTACATGGCGCGGTTTGAGAACGGCGAGGACGCACCGGAGCCGCCGGCGGTCGTCTTCAGTGGCTCGGCGCAGCAGTCGGTGCGCATGGACTTGGCCCCGACGGGCTTTCTCTTCTGCTGCTGCGAGGCGCTCTCCCTCATCGAGTTCCACATCCGCGACCTCTACAGCTTCTTGAACACGTCCTTGCTGGGGCAAATGGAAATTTTCGGCAATGTCTTTGGTCTGATCGAGCTGCCCTCGTCGAGCGCCGTGGTGGAGCCGATCACCAGCGTAGATGCGTACATCCAGTCCAACCTCGATGTGTGCGCGCGTCGGCTGTACCCCATGACACGCGAGAGCTGCTTTGCCGAGGCGGTGGCGAAATACGCCGTCTCCTCCCTCTGCGAGACCGTCTACCTGCACACGACGGCGAAGTGCGCGAGCAGCAACGTTGGCCCCAACGTGGTGGTAGGCGAGCTGGTGAATGTGCCGACGACGGTGGAGCTGGCGGGGACGGTGCTTGGCGCCGGGGTGGAGCTGGGCGATGGGGCGTCGATCCGCAGCAGCGTCGTGATGGAGGGGGCCAGAATTGGGCCCGGCTGCTCGATTGAGGGCTGCCTCATCGGCCCGCACGCCGTGGTGCGCGGCGGCGCCGAGTTGTCGCACGTCGTCGTTGGTGAGCGCTGCATCATCGACGGCGTCACCTCCACCGGTGCCCCGCTGGTGCTCTCGCAGGCGGCCATCGATTGCGACGTCGCGAAGGCGTTGGCGGCGGACGGCGAGCGGGCAGGAGCCTCGAGCAGCGACGACGACGACGACGATGACGCTGCGGCCTCCTCCAGCGCCTCGTCCTCCTCCGCCGCCAGCGAGGCCGGCCACCGCGAGTCGGATGTTCTCCTCACCGGCCCGCGCGGCCGCGGCCATGCGGTGGCGGAGCGCTACACGAGCACCATCCTCCCCACCACCGCGCTCTTCACCGAGGACCCGGTGGCGCGGGCGGACCAGAACGACGAGGAGGACGACTTCTCCGAGGAAGACGACGAGCGTGCTCTCTTCCGCCGCAGCATCCGCCGCCACGTCGAGACCGCCCTGCTGCACCACGACCGCATTGAGGCAAGTGGCTACGACATGTCCACCGTGTGCCTCACCAGCGGCTTTGGTTACCCCGAGCTGTGCGAGATTGTGACGGAGTTGCTCATGGAGCACTTGTTGACTGAGCGCAAGCCCGGTGCCACGCCGTCCGACCTGCTCGACGCCGCCCACGAGCTCTTTCAGATGTGGTGCCGGCCGTTCTACAACAACTTCCTCTCTCGCGGCGACAAGCAGAATGTGGAGGCGATGGTGGCCACGCTCGAGGGCCTCTGCGGCTCCATCGGCAGTGAGAGCTGCCCCTTGCACGACTACGGGCCGCAGCTGGTGGAGATGCTGTACAACAGCTGCAACGACGAGCTGTACGACGAGCGCGGCTACTGCATTGTCAGCGAGGACGGCCTCTTCGCGTTCGATGATGTGATGAAGCACCGCCGCGAGGTGCTGCAGCGCTACACGACGTTTAAAGGAAAGAAGCACTCCAGCAGCAGCAGCAGCAGCTCTTCATCGTCGTCGTCGTCGTCGGACGAGAGCGACGAAAGCAGCAGTAGCGAGAGCGATGACGAGTCACGTGATCTCCACGAAGAGGGCAAGGTGTTGGTGGCCGCTAGCTGCCACAAGTTTATCGAAGACGTCCGTGAATTCGTTCGGGAAATGCAGGCGGCCGAAGGTGCCTGAGAACGTCTCTCTGGAATGAAGCGAGTGAAAACCACGACAACGAAGTTGCTGGACTTCGGTCTTTTTTTTTCGCAGTGGGAAAAAAAAAGAGGTCAGTAGTGGCTTTTACACCCTTTTTTAGTGGTTCATTATAAGGGCAGACGTTATCTCAACTAATTCCTATATGCTCTGCGTGTTATTCCTTTAATAACGTAAAGTGAATGGAAATTGCGACAGTTCGTCACACTGTAACGTTGAATGAGATTCATGACGTCTTGATTGACATGCCAATGAAAGGCGGCTTTGCGAAGAGAAAAGACCCTCTTTTTTTCTTTTTGAGGTGCCAGTCAAGTGTACGCAACGGCTGAGAATCTCACTTTGGGGAAAGAAAGCATCACGTGATTTGTTCTCAGCATGCTTTTCGCAAAGTATGGAAAGCAAATTCTACCTTGCGTCGTTTTTTCTTTCTCTTTACCGCGGCTATTTGAGCATACTTTTCTCAATTAAACAATGGAGCGACAGCTTTCCCGTCTCTTCTAATGTTGTGTTAAACCCTCCAAGCCACGCTTCTTTTTTTAATTCTCCCACTTATCCGCATCTCTCTTCCTTTCTTTTCGTTAATTTATTGATCTGACTAGTGGTCTATTCCTAAGTGTGCGACTCCACAAGATTACACCCATACGCTGCGAACTATAGCGCGTTTACGAAGTAGAGCCCCCGCCAGATATCACCAGCACCCGTACCTTTTTTATAATTTTTTATTCCGAGAGGCTTGACTGGCAAAGCCCGGTTTTGATATTCCTTTCTTTACTTGAAAAAGTGATAAGGCGCTGTGGCCGCAGCAAGGTACAACATAGAAGTATTCGTTAGGCAATAGAACCTGGACGACAATTTTTATTTGTTTTTTTTCCGATTTCTGCTTTCTTCCACAGAAGAAAGCCTATAGAAGTAAATTATTATAGACCTATAGAATCTGTACTGTGACAAGCTCTACTGTTCCAAGGTGTGTTTCAGTTTTCACAAAGTGTTTTTGGAGCGCCAGCTTTCTCCCAACTGCAAAGCATATTTGTATTGGATGAATGGGTCTTTTGACACTAAGCTCACACGCGCTTCCCTTGCTCAAGAGAATCTTCTCTTCTGTATCAATACAAAGTAAAAAGTGATCTTTGCCGCAACGCAAAGTAGTGCTAAAACCTCAAATAGACAAGGTTACCTACAAGAAAACGCGTCCACTTTTTCATGTCCTCAGCTTCACTCTCGCCACCATCGGTGTCTGTAGCGCCAATGGAAAGAGTCGAGGCAGCCTTCACGCCCGCGTCAACGCCGTCGCAGTCGTGGGTGAGTACGTCGCAGCCTCCCACGGCGGCAGACGTGCCAAACGAGCTTGCCGACTTGCGACGCCGCACCCACGCCGTGGCTGCCGAGCGGGACCGCTACCGCCAGCTGGGCCAGCGCGCCACCGACGCCTTCGAGGAGCACCGCCGCGACCTGACGCAGCTATCGCAGAAGGAGCGGGCGGTGCGGGCCCACCGCGAGGATGCCCTGCGCACGCAGCTGCAGGAGGCGCTGGCGGCAAATCGCAGCCTCATGGCCCGCATCGCGGAGCAGCGCCGGCAGCACGAAGAGGACTGGCGCACGGAGCTGGCCAGCCACCGCGCCGACAACGCACGGCGGCAGGCAGAGCTGCAGGCGGTGCTGGCGGGGCTGCACGCGGAGAGGGCAGAGCTGCAGCGCAGCGTGGCGGGTGCGGAACAGACGCAGGACGCGTACCGCCACGACATCGCAACGTGCCTTGCAGAGCAACAACAGCTGCAGGCGAAGCTCGCTCTTTTGCGCGAGGGGCTGAAGACGGCCGCCGCGTACGAGGACAACGACAGTGTGTCCACGTCGGAGCGCAGTGCTGCTGAGTGCGAGGCGTGGCCAGTGCAGCCCAGCCAACGAGCACGGCAGCCGTGCTGCGAGTACTGCGACGTGCCATCACGGGTGTGGTCGGGCTCGTCACCGACACGTCGTGTGCCGCGGCGCCGCTTCGTGCCGGCAGGGCCGTGGGACGCCAGCAGCCCTGTTCGCGCGTGCTCACCACCGAGTCATCACGTCGACGCCATCGTCTCGAACATTGAGCGAGAGAACTACCTGCGGCCGCGGCTCTATCGGCAGCGCTGCGGCCGTGAGGCGTCGCCGCTGCGCACGGCAGACAAGGCACTGTACTACCACAGTGACTGCCTCCACGAAATCAAGAGGGTAGCCTCGCCATGTTATGACGCCTTCGATACGTCGCCGTCGCACCGCTTTTCCTCCGCGCATCGACGGCACCACGACCATCTGCACCGCAGTGCGTCGCAAGGGCTGTCGTCGACAAGCACCAGCGCTCCCACCTCCACGTCCACCTCCACGTGCACGACCAGCACCACGCCTGTCGAGTCAGTTCGAGGCGCATCTTCCTTCGCGTCACCGTCACCGGCGCACTCTGCGGTGTCGCCAGCGCGCGTGTCCGCCGCTGCAGCACCACCAGCCTCCTCCGCCATCCTCGCTGGCAACAGAGTTGCTTTTGCGACGGAGAACAAATACGGCTCGACGCGGTCTGCACGCCAGGCTGAGGGGGCCGTGCGGGAGGAAAGAAGCACACCCGTGTCGCTGCGTCGCGCAACGACCCCGTCACCGTTGAGGCAGCACAACTTCTCGCACCATCAGCGTGCGTGCAACCTCGACGCGACTTTGACGCGGAAGGCAAGCCCTTCTTCTACGCCGGCCTTCCCACAACAACAACAACAGCAGCGGCAACATCACCGCTATAACGGCTCCGCCATCAATGCCGCCTGCCACGCTCTCCTCTCTGCTCTCGCCGACACCCGCGCAGAGTACCACCGCTATCAGCAGCAACTACGCGACCCGAAGGGTGATTCCGTGACGGCAAGCCAGCAGATGCGCTGCCTCATGCGGCAGATGGACGAGACAATGCGTCAGATCCGTGCGCTGCGCAAGGAGCAGGAGCGATACCGTGACCCGCTGCGCGTGCACGATGTGCTGCAGCAGATAGTGTCAGAGAATCGGTATTGCGAGGCGGTGTACCAAGACCTGGTAGAGCTCGTTCGTTCTTGAGTGGGTGGACAAGGCTTGATCCTCTCAATTAGTTGTAGTCGAGTAGGAAACCAGCAATGTGTGTAGTGAGAGCGAAATCACTTTGTGGAGATCGCTTTGTGGAAATTCAGCTTGCTGGTGCAACAAAGGAAAGTATTTTTTTTCCTTTGAGTAAAATAAAGACAAAAGCTGGGTTTCTCCTTTTTTTTTGTACTGTGCACCACTTTTTCACGTTTGTGACTACGAAAACCCTCTCTTCAAGCAAAAAAAAAAATATAAAGTAGAAAATCAAAGCTGCTGTTAATGAATATTGAGTTTTGTCGATGATTTGTGACGATTGTTTTAGAAAAAGCAACGAAACGTTTTGAAGACTCTTACAGGAACTTATTTCAGCCCTGTTCTGCGACTCAATCATTCACCGATTGTGTCAATGCCATCCAAGCACGTTTGGTGTGCGCTGGTGGCGCCTTTATTTGAGGTACCTTTCTTGATGCCACGTTCGATGCAGTGTTAGTCCTGGTGTTAATCTCCTATCTCTCTTCCTCACCTTGCTTTGTTTGTGCACCGCGCACTTCTCCATACGCACTCATTTCCATAAACGCAGTGAAACAAGAGGTTTTCTTGTCTGCCCCACATTTTCCTTCGTTGGAAAATTTGAATTTAGTCTTTTTCTTTCTTTTACATTTCACTTCTTTTTTGATTTTTTCTTTTCTGCAAAGATGGAAATGCTGTCGAAGCTGCTGCCGTATATGGACAAGCATCTTGCCCTCGGTCTCCTGAACCATTACGCCCAGAATGGTGAGGACGTCGGGGATGCCATGGTGCACCTGATCCAGACCACCGGCCTCAACCCGGACGGTACTATCAAGTCCGAAACGGAGGAGCTGATTCGCACCACCACCGCCACGGCCCAGCCGGCCCTTGTCGAGTTCTTTGACAAGTCCGCTGATGAGAACTACACCTACCAGTTTAAGCTGACGGAGTCGGAGATCACGGAGCGCCGCACGCAGGGTGAGCTCTCGCACGAGTTTCTGGCGGAGAAGAAGGGCATCACGCACAGCGTCATGACGGCCGTCTTCCACCTTGCCTACCTGTACTACGACACCGGTGCCTACGGTGATGCGTCGGAGCTGCTGGCGCTGTGCCAGTGCGTGAGCGGCTACGACGCACTGCCCACCGACACCATCCTGTGGGGTAAGCTGATGAGCGACATTGGTGCCGTGAACTGGCAGTCCGCCATGCGCATCGCAGAGGAGATTCGCCGCCTGCACAACGCCAGCGAGGACGACCTCTTCGGTGCGCCGAACACGACAACGGTGCGGGCGCGTGTGTGGCTGCTGCACTGGGTGCTCTTCCCTTTCTTCAAGGGCGGTATGCAGTACTCGCTGCAGCTCCTGTACTTCATCTTCGACCGCCGCGACCGCGACCTGCCCTACCGCAAGGTCGTCGAGACGGTGTGCCCGCACTACCTGCGTTACATCTGCGCCGCCGTCCTGCTGCACCGCTCGCGCGCCGGCAACTTCGCTAGCACGGCCGAGCTTGTAGAGTCCATCTACGAGTACTCGGACTCCCTCACGCAGCTGGTCACACTCATCCAGAAGGCCTCCTTCGAGGACGCCATAGCCATTCTCCCCGAGGTGCGCCGCACCATCAAGGAGGACTACTTCCTCGCCGACTACGAGGACGAAATCATCGAGAACGCCAAGCGCCTTATCTTTAACAAGTACATGTCCCTCCACTCCGTTGTGTCCATCCCGTACGTGGCGGAGCAGCTGGACATGTCGAAGTCCGACGCCGAGGTGTGGTTGGTCAACCTTATCAGCGAGTCGTCGAAGCACCGCGCCAAGATCGACTCTGTCAACGAGCAGCTCAACGTCGAGCCGCAGACCCGCTCGCTCGAGGCCGTCATCTACGAGAAGCTAGAAACGGCGCTGCGGTAAAACCGCAACGGTGAATGACGATGACCGCACAGAGAGTGTAAAGGAACCGCAGAGATTCTTGTGCAGTAAAGAGCGAAGCAGCTGGACTTCACTGCCTATTTTCCTTTTCTGGGCTCTCGTCAGAAGATACCAGCCTATTCAGATCTCGCAGACGTGGCGTTTACGTTGCTTGTCTTTATTTCTTCAGGCTGCTACCTAGGCCTCGCCGCGCAATGAAAGGAAAAAAGAGTGCAATCTGCACGACTTCTCTTTTTCGTCATCTGCGTCTCTATGTCATTTTTTGATCAATTGGCTGATTATTGTTTTGTGGGTTTTTTTTTTTGATTTGCTAATTGAGGAGGGCGTTGAGTTAAAAAAAAGGAAAGAAATGTAAGGTGGAAAAACACACTGAAAGGCAGCACTTTACTTTCAAGTGGTGATGAGTGCCGAGGAAGAGGAGGAAGGATGACGTTGTCTCAATGGAGCACGTGTGTCGCATTTGTCAAACGTT
>MDUD01002783.1:8149-64432 GCA_002216565.1 Crithidia mellificae | reverse complement strand
AGGTGCTTTTATGCCCTGCCCGAAAAACGAGATGAATGAAGAGAAAAGACACACACACACACGCGCTCACGCATACACGCTAAAAAAAGTGACTTTATGGCAATGAGCACTGATTGGTGCATTGTACGTAGCCAGAAATTTTTTTTTTTCGTGTGTCTCAACCAGAAAATTGTGATTTTATTCGTGCTTTGTAGAAACTTTTCGATCCTCGGCGTCGAACATTCTAAAGTATATAAAGGGTCAAAATACAATTTGGCAGATGGCCATGTGAAAAAGACAAAAGACTTAAATAAAAGAAGCGTGATATTCGCCCACACCAAAAAGATGTGCAGAAGTGAACTTTTGCCTTTACGAAGAGAAAACATCCACAACAAACACCAAATCATAAAGCGCGCTTTACAAGTGTGCTAGAATGTTGACTGCACGCAACAAGGAGAATCAAAAGGGAACATGAAGTTGAGAGATGCTCGGAAAAAAAAAAGAAGAATAGAAAGCCATATACTGTTGCAGAACCTTTTTTTTCTCAGTAAGCACGAGAACATCCAGTGTCAAAGCGTGCAAAAAGCACGAGGTGAGTCACAAAAAGAAAAAAAAAGGAGAGAAAAAAAGAGAGGAAAAGCACGGAAAACAAAAGCGACAACGAACGCACAAACGCCAACACAGGCAGGGGGAGAAGAAGAACAACAACAAAAAAAGCGGGATGACGAGGAGCACCCTCTAAGCTTAGAGTTAGCGATTAATAAGTGAAAAAACGGGGATAATGATGGAAAAGATAATGGTGTCAAGAGCAGAATGGCAACAACAACACCATCAGAGAAAGAAGAGAGAAAGAGCTAAGAAGCTAGCGAAAACGAAGACAATAAGAAGGGGTGGAAGATAGGATTTAAAGCGAGAAAAAAAGTGATTTAATGGCGAAAGCACACGCTTCGCATACTCTGCTTTTGTTTTCTTTTGACACACACAAAAAGGGAATAAGAGAAACAATCTTCATTAGGAAAATCAAATGCCGGTACAAGAAAGGGGGAAAAAAACTTTGAAAGCAGTGGCAACTGCGGAAGCAACGTTGCCAGGTTTTTTGCGCTGTGAGATATCAAATTTGCGGAGAGCAAAGAGAAATGAAACAAGTCTTTGATTGCTGTTTCTCTGTTCTGAAATAAAGCAGGAGACATGTGCACCCGCTAAGGGTAGGGGTAGCACAGATACTGGAGACAAAGGAGAATATACAGTCTTGGACGTGTAAAACGGGGGGAAAGAAAGAATCTGGAACAAGCAGAGATAGAGGATTGCCTGAGCGGCTGTCCGTCACATCGTTATCCGTCTACAAGAAAAGGCTTTTTTTTTTGTGTTGCTGTAGAATTAGGGTCGGGTGCAAAGGGAACATCAAGAGTTAAACACTGGAAAAGGGAAGACAGTTATTTAGAAAGAACCTTCAATTGAGAAAGCAGAACAGGCAAAGTAGATTATCTCCAAAAAGAAAGAGGAAAAAAAAAAGGAAAAGCACAAGATAAAATGCTAAAAAAAACGGAACTACTTGTGTGCGCGCGGTTGCGGCAAACAGTACGAGACGGAAACAAAAGGGGTGAAAAAAAAAAAGAGTGTGGATCGCATGTTAAGTAGCTTGACACACTATTCCAGATATATCACGAAAAATAATTGAGAATTAAAAACAGGCTGAAACCAAAAAAGGTAAATATGTGGTAAAGGTGTGAGAGGGGAGGAAAAGAAGAAAAGGGTCAAAAGGAAAGGAAGAGAAGCGCCATCATTTGCTATACATTGAGTACAAAGATGAAAGAGAGCACCTGATTGAAAACGACAGCCAAGAAAAACAACAAAAAAAACTAACGCGCCTTTGCCGTAAAGGACCATGGAATAAATTTAGAAGTCGAAGTCCATTGAAAAGGCGGAATTGTGCCAAAAGGTCAGATGTCGAACTCCTAAGCGCACAAACGTTGACGATTAAGATTCAGACGCCGTCGAAGTACTCAAAGAAAAAAAAAAAGCCGGAAGAGAAGGAAAAATAGCTTTTGAAACAAGCTGTCATAGAGAGAGAGAGAGCTACTAGGCAGGAAAACAAAACAAAAGAAAAGTTAAAAAGATTGTTTCACTATCATTTCAACACAGGGGGTGGAGCACTAAGAAAGCGAGCAGAGTCGCAAACCAAGGAACAAACAAGAAAAAAAAAAGCTGTCTGTTTTGTAAGGAAGAAATAATTGCAATGAATAGGAAGAATAAAGAAAATTTAAGTAAAAAAGAAGGAGTCTGACGGAAAGGTGGAAGTACTGAAAAGAGTAAAGTAGAAACAAAAGAAAAGAGATAAGTTTTTTTTTTTGAGGACTGATAAATAAGCTTTTGTGTGTCAAAGAGTTTAGAAATTAGCATTGATTGTGGTAGGCGGTGAAGACAGGGGTGTCGACGCGCTTTGCGTGAACGTCGTCAGGGGCCATGCGACGGATCAAACTCCGACGCAGTACTGGCATCGGCACATCCTTCCACTCCGGCGACGCTTGCGACGGGTCGTACGACGAGTCGTTGCGCGGGGTTTTCAGAACAGAGATGTCGTCGCTGGGGATGAGGGCCAGCTGCAGTGGGTTGATGGGCGGCAGCACCGGCTTTTTCTCTGCCGCCGCAGCGGCCTTGTCATCCGTCCGCCTCTTCGCCGTCGCATTCCCGTTATTCACACTTAGCTGCTGCTCCGTGGAAGGCCGACGCTGACGCACCAGCGGAATGGAGTCGGCGCTGTCTGCCGCGCTGTGCGGCGGCGGGGACGGGGTAGCGGCAGGGGTGAGCTGATAGGGCGACGGGATCAGCATGCTCGGGGCCTTGATGGCCGCCGTGGCGGGGGCCACCACCGGAGAAGCGAGTTTTTTTGACTTGGGCGATGGACGCGGCTTCGGCGCGGCACTTACCACCGCCTTTGGGGTCGGGGTCGCGGCGCCCACCACATTTTGCTCCGCCGCCGCCGCGGGTGCCGTCGCCGCCGCAGGTGCGGCTGCCGCCGGCCACGTGGGCGATCGTGCCAACCACCGCCGCGTCGTGGCCAGTCGCGACTTCAGCAGCATCTTCTTACTCGGCGTAGGGGCGGTGTCGGTGATCAGTGGCTCCGGCGACGTGGTGGCGGGTGGGCGAGCAGCGGAAGACGGAGCCTCGGCTGCTGCATCGCCCTTGCACGGGATGGAGGCAGGGGTGACGTGGGACGGGTAGCGCTGAAAGCGCGGGTGGGCTGAGCAGGGTGTCTGGCGAGTCAGCGGGGCCTCGAAGGGCGTCATGTCCGCTGGTGTCTGGGTAACAAGAGAGGCTGCCGAGGTCACCGTGGTGCTGTTTGGCACGGTGAAGTGCGTGCGAGGCGTGCGGGGCTGCACGTACACGCAGGTGTTCACCGGCGTCACGGGTGAAAGCACTTGTACGTTCATTACCGTCGCCGCTGCCGTTGCCTCGGCGGACAGCGGAGCTGCAGCACGGAGTTTTGGTCCGGACGTCACGCTTGCGTTGGCGACTGCGGTGACGGGCTGGCCACGCGGCACAATGTAAAGCATCTCTGCAAAAGAAGCCGTCATGAGGTCGTACTCGCGGCCAATTTCGCGCGTCAGCTCGCGCAGGTTCACGCGCGTGCTGTTCTCTTGATCGTCATTGTCGTTCTCGGTATCATTGTTATCATTGTCGTTCTTCTGATTCAACAAGGCAGCCCGCGGCACGTCCGCTTCACGGCGAACAGGGGACGGGGCAGAGGGCCGCTGCCGTGGTGCACGCGCCCGCTTCGACGGCGCACGCGGCGGCGCTGCAGGGGCAGCAGGCATCGGCTGAATGCGATGCGCCACAAAATCACCGTCCGCCGCCACCGCCACCGCCGCCTCGCTCGGGTTCGCGATGACCACAGTCCGGACCGTGGAGAAGCTGTCCTGCGGTGCGGGGCGAGCCGCGGCGTTTCGGTTGCGGAGCAGGTCTGCCAAGGGCAGGTCGGGGTACCGCCGCAGCTCCTTCCTCGTGGAGGGCGTGCCGTCACTTCTCTCACCCGTGCGCCTCGTCGGCGTGGCGACCTCGCGCTCTGGGCTGCTCGTGCGTGTTGTTGCTGCTGTTGTTGTTGCTGTTGGGGCTCCACTGCCTACCTGCGGCATGCGAAAGCGGGCGTCAAAGACGGCGCGGGGGACGCGCGGGTGCACCGTGCGCACACTCGACAGCGACGACGACGACACCGTCGAGGCATCCATCGCCGACTCCGCCGGTGGCGTGGCATGCTGCCGCTGTTGCTGCGTGCGCTTCACTGCACTGCTGAACACGAAGCTGTCCAGCGCTGACGCCCGCGCATCGGACTCGATCGCGGAGCAGATGGAAACGGTCGTGGAATTGTGGCGGGAGAGGAAGCGGTGGACGTGCGCGGAGGACCGCAGAATGGATCCGCGCAGCACCGCCACATCCACCGTGGCCGGCTGCACCCCACGCAGGCGGAGAGTGGCAATGCGCTGCACCGCCGCTGAAGGCCGCCGCCGCCGCAGCACGCGATCGGAGGCGACCACCGTCGGCACGTCATCCTCGCGTGCATCCTGCGCCGTCCGCGGCACCGCGGGTCTCGGTGCACGCGTCTCCTTGTGCTCTGCACCATGGACCCCTTCCGCGGTCGCGGGCGGTCGGCGACGGCCGTGAACGAGGGACAGAGGTGTCATGAACTCCACTTCTGCCTCAGGCCGTCGCAGCTGCTGATCCTGCGGATCGCGCCGAGGACGAGTTGAGGCGGCCGCTGTGCCCAGCCCAGTCTGGTGAGGCGGGTGCGGCAAGGCCACAAGACGCTCCTCTTCCTTCCTCTGCGGTGCCGGCGCGGTCTCTGCACGCATCTCCGTGTGTAGCCCGGGGAGGAAGTAGTAATAGTTGCCGTGGCCGTCAAACTCCAGCGAGCCGAGAGGAGAAGCGGCACTGCTCTCCCTGCGAGTTGCTGGGGTGGTGCTGGCAGACGTGGGCAGCGGCTGCGGCTGCGCTCCGACGCGCCAGCGCAGGGCCGTGGAGGCCGGCTCCGTGGAGGGGGTTTTAAGCGAGGCGCTGCTGCGTAAATTCTCCGCCGCCGAGTCCACGCGCTGCAGAGCAGCTGGTGGGAGCGGGGAAGGCGAGGGGGAGAGACAGGGGCTGGCGACAAGCGAAGCCGCCCGTGCAGCCGACGTCGGCGCCTGCGTGCGCTCTGTTTCCTTCCTCTCCCCCTCTTCCTCCTCCTCCTCCTCCACGCTTCCTTGCTCGGTGGTGAAGAGGGGTGGGGACATGCACGGGGGCGGGCTGACCGGCGCGTTTGGACTCACCTGCACGTTCTCCATCAGCTGCCGAACACTAGAGAGGACCGTTGAGTTTTTCTCGCTACCGTGGTAGGTTGCCGTGTTCGCCCCGTGGCTTTTCTTACTCATCGAGCTCTCCTCGTCCAGCGCAGTCGATGCAGTCGCGGTCGCCGCTGCCGTTCTTGTGGTCGGCGTCGGCAGCTTCACGGCATGACCCACGTGCACCTCCTCCACGGCCGGGGCCGGAGAGCCGGAAAATTCGTACACGATACCCGTTTGGGTGGCGTTGCGCACCAACTCGGAGGACGCGCTGGAGTCATCGGTCATGCCTTGGTTCGTGGCCGCGCTCTCAAGGCCGATTTCGTAGTCCGTCGCACCGACACTTTCCGTGCAGGTCAACGCGCCGCTCGTCTCCGTTTCGAGATCGGCGGCGGGGTGGAGGGTGAAGCTGTCGCTGTCCGCGAGCGTCTTCGCGGCAGGGCTCTGCGCACGTGGGCCGCGGCAGTCGTCGTCAAGGTTTGGGTCACTCGGGGACTGCCAAGCGAGGGTGCTGGACAGGTTGTAGAGGGACATGGTGAGTGTAGTTCTGGAATACACACAGTAAGAAAGAAAAAAACAGAACGGAGAAAAACAAAGTTCTCCTTTTTTCTTCTCAAAATGTTAAAAAAAAAGTACTAATTTGACACTTCAAATAAGCTAACAATAACAAAATGTCGTTAATGTGAAAAGAGAGAGAGAGAGAAAAAAAAAGAGTTAGTACGCACGCAGAAATAAAAGAAATGTCGAGAAAATAGATAACCCAAATGCAAAAAAAAAATTAGAGACCTGATTTACAAGAAAAACGTAGGTGGGTGAGTTTTGAGAGAATTCGGTATTTTGAACAGCACTTTTCTTTCTTTGCCGAGACAACGATGAGTTTACAAAGTAGAGAGAGCGAAAAGCAAAAGAAAAAGGGTAAAAAAGAGAGATAAAAACAGGACAGACAAAAAAGAAAGAGAAGGGAAAGAAAAACAACAGAAAACTAGAAGAGCACGTACAAAGAAAAAGAGGATTTTCACACAATGTTGAGAAAAAGAAAAACGGCGGATTTGGAGAAAAGAGGGCTGAGGGAGGTTTCAACAGCTGGAAAACGAAGAAAAGGTATTTTCAATCAATAGGATGCAGAAAAAATTTGTCCTAGGCAGAATTTTTTTTAAATTTGCGTAACGAAACAGGGTTGTTGGGGGGTTTGCTGCGTGGACAGATCGCTTTGGCTGAAGTACAAAAAATATTAAAAGGAGTTTACTGCGAACGGAGAAATAGGAAAAATGCAAAAATAATAATTACGGAAGACAAACAGGAAAGAGAAAAAAAAGGAAAAAAGAAGGACGATGAATGACTTTTTAAAAAAAAAAGAAGAAAAGAGAAAGGTGAAAAGGCTACAAAAAAAAGGACGAGGTGAAATAATAGTAAACAAAGATTTAGACACTCCTGAATATATACAGATCTTGAAAATACTCGCACGGACGCAGGAAAGAACACAACACGCAAAAATCAGAAACCGAGAGTAGGATTGGGGAAAGACAAAAGAAAGTATGGGGTTAGTTGACTGTAAGTCAGAGCTAATATGGTTAAGAGTTTTGGCAGAGGAAAAGGCGAGCAACAAGATTTGTGTATACCAAAACGGAAGTGAGAAAATCTATTGCGATAACGTAATGAATAATGATAATAACAACGGTAATCAGAAAAAAAATTCAGCGTAAAAGAGCTTATATAACTATAGAAAAAAGAAAAATTCTTTCACGAAAGAAAAAAAAAAAAGAAGACAAAGCTTCTTTACAGTCTCCAGGAAGACAATAGCAAAAAAGGAAATAATCAGAGCGCAGCGGCAATACTGACTGAAATGGTCTTTTCTTCTTCTTACGTTCAGAACTGTGGGAATGTCTGCTGCGTTTGATCACTTTAACTACGATCTATAGTGAAGCGGGAATGTGGTACCAACAGGAAAACAAAAAGTGCTGAAGAAAGAAGGGTTGAGAAAGGGGCGCGTAAAAAAAAAANGAAATGGGGAGAGGGTCAATATAAGGTCAAGATGAAATGTTTAACAAGCTAAAGCAAGGAAGTGAAAAAGGAAAAGTGAAAATGATCAAACGAGAACAGAAAAAAAAAGAGTTAGTACAAATAATAATAGTAGCAATAGTAAACTGAAAGCAAAATGAATAGAAAATTTAAGAAAAGTACAAAAAAAAAGTTCTGAGTGGATTAAAAAAAAAAAATGAGTTGGCAGCTGATAAAGTTGATGCAACCTAATACAGCTTGCCGTTGTGAAGTTGGCTCCGAAAAGTTTTAATTTTTCTTGCGTGGTGCAGGGAGAATATATATATATATATATATTTCAACTGCGCTGACTCTTACACCTGGAGTAGCAGGCTATGCTTACTTTTCTTTAGATTAGTCAGTAAGAGAAACTCACTTGCAGATGCAAAGCCCGATTTTTGGTCTTCACCAGCAAGCTGGTCAATAAGAGCGCAACTAGAAATGACAAAGGCAAATTTATGGAAAAAAAAAAACAATGCCCGATACAATTAACGCAGATAAAAAGAAAAAAAAAAGGAAATCGAAGGTGTCACTCAGTCAGCTTGCGTGTAACTTATGTACAATTAGCTGAGATCGCCCAATAATAAGCGACGCTCCCCTTTTTTTCTACAGTTACAGCAATGCGTATGCAATTTTCGTCCGCGTCGCGGCAGCTTTTTGCGTGACTCTTAATGCAGAAGCACCGAGAAACGCTGACCACTGTTGACGTCGCGAAATGAAAACGAGGACACACACACAAAAGAGTATTTGTAAAAATCCTTTTTTCTTTCTTTATTTGTTTTGGTTTATAAAGAGCACTTAAACTTCACGAGAAGCTGGAATTGTGTGTGGGTATGAAGTTTATGGGAGCAGCATGGAATGTGAAAGTTTAAAATGAACACAATTTAAATTGATTGAAGGAACGCGGTAGATTTGTACGCCAGAACAGAGGAAATGAATGTCAACACACAAAAAGGAATAAAAATATTGTGAAATTAAAAAAAAAAGGAGGTACAGAAGAGATGGGGATCATAAGGTAGTGCTGCAAATTTAGTCAAATCTTAAAGAAGCGCAAATGAACCTATTAGGCTCAAACACTAAGTAACTGACAGAAAGTAAGTGTATTAAAGTATCACAGCCCATCCACTCAAATGAATGCAATTTTCTTCAATCATGGCGGAAAAAAGGACAATGTTAGTCGAAGGTAACATGTCGAGCCATCTTGTTCTTTGTTGCGTGTCTCTTGCGAAAGATTTCTTCCTTGTTCCATCACATTACTTCAACATTAATTTATTCAGATTGCGACGTGATAAGAAAAAAAACCTATAGGTAATTTTTTTTTCAAAGAAAATGAAAAGACTGTGGTTCGACTTGTCATCGAGACGCAGAAGTAGAGAAAAAAATCTTGTTTACAGCACTACAGCTGAACTGCTGTAACAACAGAGTATTCACATGTTACGCCATAAACAACAGAGTATAACAAGCAATGCAAATGTTCAAATAGGAAATAAAGAACCAAAAAGCAGCAGCGATATATATAAATAAAGAGAAAGGATAGAAAGTCACGACGCGGCGCGCTCGTCGAGGTTTGAACATCGCGCGTTTAAAAAAAAAAATCAAAACACTAAAATGGCAGTGATAACAAGCAGCAATGACTGAAAACCGAGAAAATAAGGTTTGCTTAGGAAGTTTACTGCCCAAGTGTGCAGCACAAAGTTCTCGTTGAGAGCATACACGTCAACACGCCACCGAAAGGCAAAATCAAAAAAAAAAAAACGCACTCATTTCTGAGCTGTCACAAAAGGCTTCTAGCCTTTCTGCCTCCACTGTGAAATTTGTGGCGTTTCACTTTTAAGACGCCAGAAGAGAGAGAGAGAGAAAGTTAATGTCATCATCATAATTTACAATAAATCACTTACCAATCGCCAATGAGACGTAGGTGGACGGCGGAGGCAAAGGAAAAACATGGGGGAAAAAGTGGTAAGAACGATGTTGAAGCCGCTTTTCTTTTCTGTGGCAGAGGCTAATAGAAAAGGTGTAGAAAAAAAGATAGGAAGAATGAAATGCAGACTCGGGTATCTGTGCACACAAGGCGAGATCTACAAACGATTTTAGGAGGTCATTCTTAGAACGACATTGCGCACAGACAGCCGAGTTGAATTAATAATAACGGAACTGATCATCAAGAAAGAGAAAAATGAATTAAATGCGAAGATTTGAAACCAAGCGTGAGGAATTCAATGAACTAGACATCGGGAAGAATCACAAAAAAAAAAAAGATTGAAACTCTACTTTCAAGAGAAGTTTCTGGCTTTTTCTTTTGTAAAAAAACAAAAACAGAATAGAAAAATAGCAAATGTAGATTGAGAACATGAAATAAGACNATCAAAGATGCAGAAAAAAAAAACAGGAGAATCTAGGCAGATAAAGCATACATTTTTGACAGTGTAGAAAAATAAATGCAATCGATGGGCATGTCTGTGCGCAACTGTGTGTGTATGTACACACGTTCAATGTTTAAGGTTAAGCACACTTCTGCACATGCATTATGTTACAGTCTTTTTTTTTTTTTGTTGCCTCACCAGTTGTAGATGCTTTTGTTCACGCAGCGTTGACAAGCGAAGATCTTGGTGATCAGAATATAGGGATTAAACGTTCAGCAAAAAGAAAAAAAAGATAAAAAGAAGTTCAGAAAGTGCCAAGAGAACAGAAAAAAGAAAAAAAGTGCCGAAGGAGAACATGGAAAAAAAAAAACACTTGTCAAGGAGGGAAAAAATAAGAAATGGCAATTTGAGTTAAAATCGTGAAAAAGACAAACCATTCCTTTGCAAGAGCAAGGGGGTTATCTGAGCTGAAGAAAAAGCAAAACAAAAACAAGTAAGAGAGCTATGTTCGCTACAAGCCAGCAAGTTAAAATTACAAAGAAACACGAAAAGAACTGATTAAAGCAAGGAAATAGAGGTTAGAAAAGAAAAAAGAGAAAGAGACTCAAATTAATAGCGACACACATCTTCGCTAGCGTAAAAAAGAAAAAACAAAGATCTACGTTGGATCTACATATTTGCGAACCGCAATATTCGTGGTATATCGAGTAAAACAACCCTGAAAAAGAGGCAAAATGAAAAGAAAAAAAGGCCGTTTGGGCTCGATAGCAAACTTTTTCTTACAAAACAAGGGAAGGCGTCCGTCCATTGAAAGAGAGAAACTGATGGCAAGGACTCAAGCCGTCAATAACGCATCCAGGAGCACCTCGCTGCGCGTTACTCACACACGAAGTGGTAAGGAAACGCTTTCTGGAAGATGCATCACGGAACGCGTTCACCATGTAAAAGTTAAAAGAAACTAAAATTATTACTGAGCGGAGCATGCAAAGCCTCTTTTAGAGATATCCGCTGCTCCGCTTACATCTCTCTTACATCCCAGGCAGCTCATAGCCATGATCATTGAAGTGGGTGCTCTCACCCAGCCCTGGGGTCACACTCTTGTTTGCCGACACACGCCCCACGGGCGACGCAGCGGCGGCATTTTCGCGAACCCCGCGCGTCGCGGTGGTGTTTTTTGGTGTGCCGGGCGGCGTCATCGGGGCGTAATAACCACCTCCACCAGCAGTCGGGCTCGTCGTCGCTGGCCACCCGGCGGCTGCCGGCTTCGCAGAAAGCGTGAGATCCACACGCGCGTTACTGCTGTGGTAATTGTTAAAGTTCGTGGATGGCACGCCACCGCTGCCGTGCGAGAAGCGCCGACCGTCCGTGGGGGGCTGCGGGGTGAGCGACACCGGGCGACTGGCGGATGGACCGTGTGGGGGCGAGATGGCCGGTGCGAGGCTCGAGGGACGGGTGTTGTAGCCGCCTGCGGTGCTCACAGAGATGCCGGCAGGTGACGTGGTGGACGTGCGGCGCGCCGCTCCGTTCGTGCTCGTCGTGCTGTAGAGAGAGGGAGACACGGTCGGGTTGCGGCTCGGCGCGTCGCCTCCCGCCTGCCCACTGGTGTTGTTGGTGTTGGTATTGTGAACGGCAGGTGTGGTGGAGGGTCCACGAAACGCGGTGGAGGTGCTGAAGCCCACCGGCGACTCCGAGGGCCGACGGTTGGCGTGAACATCCGGGGTCGGGGGAATGTCGCGAATGGACATCATGTAGTCACCAGGGGACGTCGTGCTGCCGCGCCGGTTGGCGTTGGTGCCGTGTCCGGCCGTCGCTGCCCCTGCGCTCGCCCCCACCATCGAGGCCGGCGCAGAGGCGGCCGACTTCGGCGTCGTCAATTTCGGACTCGCCGCCGCTCCTCCAGCGGTGCAATACGCATCGCTGCTCCGGCGCTGCCCCGGCGTCGACCTCTGCGGCGACTGCGTTGTGGCGCGGCTGTCCGGCAGCGCGGGGCTGTAGGGCGCGGTGCCCGGCACCACCTCCCCTTCGTCTGCTGGGGTGTAGAGCGGCCTGCCGTCTTTGAGGTGGAAGGAGCTGCCGTAGGCGGACATGCCCGCGGCACCGCCATCCTCGCCTGTGGCGCTCGCGTTCTGCACACCTCGCTGCTGCTGCTGCTGCTGCTGCTGTTGCTGTTGTTGGGTGCCGGTCCCTGCCCGCGTGTCCGTCGCGACCTTCTTCACGCGCTTCATCTCCCGCAGCGCGTTCGCCGCCGTCACGCCGTTGCCTGACGCCGGGCGCTCCGTGAGCGGATCGCGATCCTTGCCGCCCGCCACCGCGGGGTTTGCCACAGGGCTTAGAACATTGCTCGTCGCACTCTTCGGCGGTGCCGCAGCCGTAGCCGTAGCGGTGGTGGTGGCGTTGTGGAGGGTGGTGATGGAGTTCGTGTACACGGGCGGGCCAGCGCGGTCGCTGCTGCTGTTGTTGGCGCCGTGGATCGGCGTGTAGGCGTTGCCGGGGCGGTTAAACGGCGTCAGCGGCGCAGGCAGTGCAGTCGCCACCACGCTGCCTTCGTTGTCGTCGTGCGGAAAGAAGAGGCTTCCGCCTGGGCCGTCGATCATCGAGCTGTTCATGAAGTCGTACTGCCCGGGTTCACCCACGACGCTGCGGCCGATCGTAACGCCCGGGCCGGCCGAGATGGAGACGTCCGGCGCGTGGCCGTGACCGCTGCTGCTGCTGCGGCGGTGTCGTGGCGGCGCACGACCCTTCTTCGCGCCGTGGGCGGGGGCGCGGGTGATGGAGTCGTCGCGCGGGCTGCGGCCACCCGCGTCGGATTCAGCGTAGTCCGTCTCGTTGTCGCTCTCCGAGTTTGACGAGCTCTCGCTACGCGAGTCGCTGTCGGAGTTGCTGTTCGAGTCGTCGTTATCGTCGTCCTCGTCCTCCTCGTCGTCCCCGCTGCTGTTGTTGCCGTTGTCAGACGACTTGGAAGAGGAGGAGGAGGAGTAGGACCGCGCCTCGTCGTCGATGTCGTGGTCGTGCTTGTCGTTTGACTCCTTCAGCGGGCTGGCCTTCGAAGCCGCCACACCGGTCATGACGGAGGGCGGGGAGCCGCGTGCGTGTGCGGGTGGGGACGGGGCAGCCGGCAGCGGAGCCGCAGCCGCACCTGCAGCAGCCCGTGGCGTAGCAGCGCCGCGGCCGGCCCCAGCGGGGGAGGCAGGCGTGGACTTCCGCGCGCTGCTCTCATCCGGTGGGGGCACCTTCAGACCCGCCAGCTCCGCCCCGGCGAAGTAGAAGGACGGTGAGTCGGCTGTCTGCGAGCGCAGCTTCTCCTGACGAATGCGCTCCTTTCGCACCCGGGCCTCACGCGCCGCCATCGTCGCGGCGTCGTACACCGGTGGCTTGTTCGCGTTGTTGTTGTTATTGTTGTTGTTCGAATTTTTGTTGTCGTCGTTGACCGTCGCCGCCGCGTCGTCGCTGTCGTCGTCCCAGTCCATCATGTTCGCCGCGCTCCCGCCGCCGTCCTCGTCGTCCTCGTCGATGTCCGCCGGCAGCCGCGGCGAGTCGACCACGCGCGCCGACAGCAGCATCTCCGGGTCGCACCACGCCTTCGTGATGAGTAGAATGCTGCCATCGTCGAAGCGGGAGCTGCGGCGAGACGTGCGGGCCTTGTACGCTTTCTCCGCGTCGCCCGCCGACCCGTGCTCCAACTCCAGTTGCCGGCGCCTGCGGGAGGCTTCGATGCCAAGCGTGCCGATGGGTCCGTAGAAGGAGTTGTACATCGGCGATGCCGCATCGCGCTGCTGGGGAGACGGGGATGGGGTGCCGTAGAACATGTCGAAGCTGCTGTGGCGTGCGCCGACGCTGCTGAGGTTGGCCGTCAACTTCCCATCCTCTTCCTGCTGCTGCTGCGATGGCGGGTGAAATGGAGACACCGGGGACACTGCACGGTGGTCGGTGGGATGGGACGGCGAGGGCAGGTTGGCAGGGGATGCGCGCTGATCGGATGTGTAGTACCGCTGTTGCTGTTGCTGCTGTTGCGGCAGCGGTCGACGGTAGGCCATGAAAGGGTTGAAGCCGTGGCCGCCACCACCGGGGCGAGGCACCCAGCGAAACTGCGGCATGAGGGCCAACCCCGTAGGCCCAACCGACGAGGCCGCGCTCGTGGCGCTGCCGGTGCTGCTGCCGTACTGCCGTCGCTGCACACTGCCCGGGATGGCGCGCACAAACTTCTCCCGCAGGCCGCTCTCCTCCGGACGACCCGACTGCTGCTGCTGCTGCTGTTGTTGTTGCAGTGTCGGGTGGTTGTAGTGACCTTCGTCATCCGCCTCATCGAAGCCGAAGTCCACGTCCTGGTCTCCATCCCCCTCGTACGCGACTTCCGCACCGTCCGCGTCCGCACCGTGATGGAAATGGTTGCGCTCATCGTCACCGTCGTTGTCGTCGTCGTCCGTCGTCTCGTCCCCCTCTTCCGATTCCTCGCCTTCGTCGCTGAAGTTTGCGTCTTCGTCGAAGTCGGTGGGTGCCTCGTACGCTTCCTCCATCCCATCGTACGGCGCCTCTGCGTCGTGCGATTCGCGGTGGGCGCGGTGGCGGTGACGGTGCTTCCGTGATGAGCGAGAGCGGTGCTTCTTCGTGTGTCGCGGCGTTGTCGGCGAACCTTCCTCGTCGCTCGCACGCCGATGCCGTGCCTCTGCCCGACCTGTGTCATCGGCCTCATTGTGCGTGCTGTAGGTGTTTGCGCTCTGCACCGGTGGACCGCACATCTCCGCCAGAGGAAGGTAGTCCGCCGTGTTGGCGAAGTGAGAGTTCTGCTGCTCTGGACGGAAATACTTGGAGCGGGCTGGTACCTCGCCAAGACGCGGCACCACCGTACCGTCACGCGACGACGACGACGTTTCGTAGCTGCCGCTGTTGCCGTTACTGCCGCCGCGGTGACCGCTTGTGTTTTTGTCCATCCCGACGTGGGTGGGCTGAAGCAGACGCTTGAATAATTTGTTGTCCGTGAGCCTCTGCTTCCACTTCTGACCTTCCTCGTTGCCGGAGCCGCGGCTGTTGTGGTGGCTGCCGCTATCCTGCGAGCTCTTGCGCGGAGACGTCGAGGAGGAGTGGTGGTTGCCGTCGCTGTTGTTATTGTTGTTGTTGGTGCTGCTGCTGCGGGAGTTTTTCTTCGACTCGACACCACCCGCAGGCCGGTACAGCAAGTCGCGTGTGCGGTTCATCTCTACTGCTTGTACGGCTGAATGTGCGTGTAGTATACACAAATAAAACTTTGGCGCTGCCCTCTGATTTTGTTCTCCCTTTAGAATTCTAGAAATTGAGTCGAATTGGGACAAGCTGCCAAGTGTAAGGTTGAAAAATTAGAACGTTCGGCGAACAAGCCTTTTCTCAGTGTTGAGTGGCTGCTCTTTGCAAATTGTCAAAGCAGATGGCCACGGAAAAAAGAAAAACAATTTGTGCTGGAAATGACAAAAATAAAAAGAACAAAGGACAAGGTAAACAAAAACACCAAAATTATTAAAAAAAAAGGAATGGATGAGGAGCAGCAGGGCGACGATGCGGAACGATGAGTTGCGCTTGAATAACAAACGCAATGGAGATAAACAGACGTAAAAGAGAAGAACAGAAGAAGATGTAGTTTTAGCTCCTCCTTGTATATGCTTGTGACTTGGTTTTGCGAGTGCAAGTTGTTCACCCTAACTGCAAGTTGAAGTTTAAAAAAAGGACAACAGAAAAAGAAAAAAAACCTACAAGGAGAAAAATTACAGAGTAACACAGTCAGCGGACTAGTGTACAACTGAAAAAAAGAGAAGAAGAGACAAGCTATGATGAGACTATGTGCGTATTAGATCACCATGTAGTTGTACTTGCGTCATTTGTTTTTCGTTCACAATAATTACCAGGACGCATTGAAGTTGCGGAATGAAACGGTTATTGATAATACGAAAAAACCACATTTCGTTTTACATGGCGAAAGCGTCAGAGAGAGAGAGAGAGAGAGAGAGAGAAAGAGAGAGAAAAAAGAAAAGAATGAGTATTTAAACAAAGAGAAAAAAGTCAGGCGCTCTTATGAGAAAGGTCCGAGGCATAGCGTTAACAACAACGCGCATACAAATAAACTCAGTGTGTTGACGAGTCCCAGACTCGCAAAGCACTTTGCATTTCCTTTGCATTTTTCTTTTTGCTTCACTTGCATCCAATCGATCAGTTAGTGAACCATGAGGTGGGCATGTGTTGACTCTGTTTTTTTTTTTTGCTGAGTCGCAAGCTCTACATTACCTTCAAAAAAGTGGAATAGAAAGATGACTGCACTAACAGCCTTTCCTCTCTGATTCTTTTCTCGTCTGCAGATTACACAACAGAGTCACTAGCGTCTGGCTGCTAGCATCTTATTTTTTTTTTTGGTTTAAACTCATTTGAGCAAAAAGAAGAAAGAACACAAGAAGACAAAAAAGAAAACCGTAGGTAAAGTATAAGAAATAAATAGATATATATAGGTATTCACACGCACAAAGGCATACAAGATGATTCAAATGCAGAACGCGGTTCTCACATGGTCGAGAAACAAGAAAAACAAGGAAAACAAACATCTGGGGAAATTATACAAACATCGACAGGAACAACAACAGCACCTGCGTAGTCGCAGACACGTAGGCATACTAAGAAACATGCCAACATACGCAGAGAAAGGAGGCAGCTAAGATAAACGAAAGCGGAAGGGGATGAAATAGGAAAATGAGAAAACACGTAAAAGACAACAGTATAAGGAAGAAGCACGGTAGGAGAAATAATAATACTTGAAGAGATAGGAAAAAGAAGGAGACACAATTGAAAAAAAAGGAAAATAAGAGACAAAAATTATAGGGTTCGACAAATGCGGTGTTATTCAGCTATACATAATAATATCAAAATGTCTATCGAAGCTAAAGAGAGTGAGCGTTGTGCGGCGACGCGGCGCAAAGAGGGAGAAAGACTATAGAATGAAAACATTGAAGACGAAAACATCGGCGTCGAGAAAAGCAAGGTTGCGCAACCCTCATGAGATGGTGAAGCAAAGCATCTCATTTAAGTATTTAAGGTTTCACTTGAACAAAAAAATTTAAGTGGCGACAGGGTTCACGCAGCAGTATAGCGTAACAAATTGATCAAAAGGAAGAAAGGGACACAGCAAAGCGGAGAAAAGAGAATAAAAAGAAGGAACAGTGACGAAGTGTGCGAAAGCACAATAAGAGACGGAAGGATTATTCTCTGGCAGGCGATCCGTGATCGGCACACAACACCATAATTCGTGTGTGTCGTCACAGCAATAAGCACTACGGGAAAGTATTGAAAAACATAGAAAAGGAAGAAACAGTACAACCTACGTTGCAGCGGGAAAGCAAAATACATTCCCGTACACTTCCATAGGATAAGGGGAAACATCTGAATAAAAGAAAAAAAGAGAACAGGGGGAATATTAAGGGAGGAGGAAGAAGCAATAACTGTTATTTTGGGGCTTGGGAAAAAGAAATAATCTGACTCCAACCAAGTGTCAATGACTAAAATGCAGACGTTCAAAATCGAAAGTCTATTTATTTACAGAAAAACGAACTGGAAAAAAAAAAAAACGCATAGCGGAAACAACAAAAAGGTGAAGGAAAAAGAGTGGAAGACTGTCAACCACGTTTGATCACGTACATGGATACTTAACTACATTCTCTCCAATCTTCTCCACACCTGCATGTGACGTCAACAAAACTTTCCGTCAAACCTTTGAGCAAAACGTTTTTGAGCGACGAGAGGGTCCAACAAGACAACTTATGAGGCAGACCGATCCAGATAGCAATAGAGCACAAGCCATCAATTGTACAGCTTGTGAGCGAGAGAAAAAAAGAAAATAAAAAGAAAGCGAAACAGCACATCAAAACTGTCAAGAGCACCATTTTTCGTGCTTCGAGAATTAGAGTTCTAAGTGAAGGATGGAAAGTGCGTACTATTTCTTAATGATTCCTTTTCTCGTGGACGCTGGAACGCTAATGGAGATGCAGTGAAACCGAGCCCTTAAATGATTTGCTAGTTATCTCACGGACCTTGGATGCAAGAATTAAAAAAAAAAGGAGGAAAAGGAGCAAATCAAAGCATCCGCAGATCTGCTTTGCATCCCCAATAGCTCAACTCAGATACCATTGCCTGAGAAGATGCTTTGACAGCTCGCTGCTTTATAGAAAATAATCTGAATGCTGAAAAAAAAAAAATGGCAAGGTGTAGGAGTAAAAAGAGTCTGTGGCACAACGATCCACTTTGTACTGCCAGTGCTCTTTACCCGTAGTTCTGAGAGAAAAAAGAAGCAAAAGTAAAAAAAAAGAGCCAAATGTGTTTTATTATACACATCTGTTGAATACGCGGTCCTACGAAACTTTCGTAACTTTCGCGCCGCTGCACAGTTCGCATAAATGAGCTTCAGAAAACAACAACAACAACAACAACAACAACAACAACAACAACAACAGAAAAATAACAACAAAAACAATAAAAAGAAACTATTTGAACAATTGACAGAAAATAATTTAAAGATAAAAAAGGGAAATTACAAGGAAAACACAATAACCAAATCACACAAAGTAAATCACAAAGGCAATCTGCAAACAAGACTTCATTTCTCATTTCATCACTGTTAGAGAAAAATTCAATAGTAGTGAAATTCTTTTAAACGAAAATAGAGAGACACATATTTGCTAGTAATTTGCAGCAAGAGAAAAAATATGAAAATGGTTAACACAGCTAGTGACGGCGGGCGTTTACAGCTCGCCTTCATTGTCACACATTCTGAATGGAGGAATACACACAACAGCCGCAAAGGTGATTAAACACAATTTGTCATGGAGAAAACAACACAATGTTTTTAAATACATTAGAGGGAAAATTTATTGAAGACACAACGTGTCACCATCCGCAGAAGGAAGGGGGGAAAAACAAACAAACTAACCAACCAACAAACAAAAAACAACAAAAAAAGACGATTTGTTGTGCACAAGTAAATGAGGCTTGCTTTGTTCTTCTGATCTGTATGTGGAGGGAAAGGTTAGAGAGGTCTGATACCTGTATCTATATATGCAGTCGTTGATTTGTACAGATCTCTGGATGCAGTGCAAGGGGAGGCAAACTTACAGTAAAAACCACAACAGAAAAGAAGAGAGAATATCCGATCCGCCCTTCTTATTCCTATAAAATACGAAGCGGCTGAAAAAGCACTGTACAAATTCCAAAGTTGCATCATCTTTTTCGACGCACACGCACCTCTGCGTGTACACACATGAGATGCAATGCGACAGGAGTAAACAGGCGAGCCTTTAAGTTTTATTTCATTCTTCTTCTCTGAGACAGCTCTTGCCTCTACGTGCAAGAAACGGGTCGTAGAGTGAAGAAAAACAAAAATATGAAGGGTCATCTTAAAAGCGCACATGAAGCTTAACAAAATGGTGCGGCACGCATATCGGCAAATCAAGCAAAATTGGATCGTCAGCTTTCGGAAAGAAAAAAGAAAACGAAAAAAAAACCACATACAGTGCTGAAAAACTTAGATTTCTGGTGCCGTTGCCCTACGAGACATCGAGCGAGAGAACGTCACTCAGGGGAGAATTGATAAAACAACAACAACAAAAAAAAAAAGCACTGATAGGTGCGCGGTGAAAGATAAGGAGGAAGGAAAAAAAAAACCAAATGACGAAAAAAAAAACAAAAAAAGGCTCCTGAGAAGAAATGAAACAAGCACAAAAATCGGAAGAAGAGGAAGAGAAAGTGCAGTTCATCTCGGAGTAAAAGCATTTAATGAGGGACCATCGAGTGCAAAACTGACGACAAATAGATCAACAGAAGAATTGGAAGGTATCGCGCGTGTGTTCTCCTTCGCTAATGGAAAATAACAAATAGAGATACACCGCTTTGTCGCCGAGAACGGAAAAAAAAAAACGTAAAATACAATCCTAAAAGAGGAGACATAAGCAATTTACATTAGTTTTACGCTGCAGGCTGCTCCATTCGCACGGCATTACGGTTCATCTGATCAATGTTCGGCGCACCGGTGCCAGCGTGCGGCGCCGCGCGCTGCTGTTGCTGTTGCTGTTGCTGCTGATTATTGTTATTGTGGTTGTTCGCCTGGCCGTAACGGTTGCGTCGCTGCGCCGGATCGCCACCGTTGCGAATAAACTCCTCCTCCTCGCGCTTTTCCATCGACTCGATGTCAGGTGAGTCGATGTGACGCGCGTCGTCGAGGGCGTTGCGGAACCACGCATCGCCCTGATGGGGAAACCGCTTCCCGTAGAAGCTGCGCGGTGTGCGCTGCCGACGCAGCCGTGGCCGCATGTCCGGCTCCAGGGGCAGCCGGGCCGGGTAGGCCATCTGCAAGGGGCGGTTGCGGTGCCGTAGCTGCACCACCACGTTGTGGACGTCGTAATTCATCTCAAACGGTTCCCCGGCGAACTCCTGCGGTGCCTGCCCCTTCACAGGCTGGTAGAGCTGCTGTACGACGAGGGGGCGGGCTGCCGCAAAGTCGCGCTCGCGCCGTACCTGCACCGCCGTCGGCGCCTGGCCCCGCATCGTGACGTCCAGGGCAGGAAAGGCGGCCCACGCCTCCAGCGCGGCTCGCCGGTCCTCGCTGTACGGCATTTTTGGCCGCGTCGCCGCGCTGTAGGTCGTGCCGCCTGCCGGGACGGCCACGACAGCAACGGCGGCCTTGCGGTCCAACACGGCGGCGTCGTGCGTGTCGACCGCGTTCATCACCCGGCGGTGCGACGCGCTGAGTACGTGCACCGGGGGCGGGTGCGAGGAGCCGGAGTGGGTTTTGCTGTCCGTGAGGTCGGCCTGAGGTGCGGCGGGTGCGGCCGCGGCGGCAGCCGACTTTACCGGGTTGCTCGCCCCGCTGCCCAGTGGCGTGGTGGCTGCCGCGGAGATTTGATTCGCAGGGGTGAGGTTAGGGTGGGCGAGCGGAGGTGGCGGTGGCGGCGGGTGCTGCTGCTGCAGTTGTTGATTTTGCTGCTGGTGTGGTTGATTTGCCGCGGCGCGCAGGGGGGAGAGGACGGACTCAACAGGCGACGACGTCTTGCCGGCCGGGGGCGTGGAGGGGATGTGCGGGGGTGGCCGGAACGGCGCGGGTCGACGGCTGGCGCTGTCGGACAGTGTTTTCTTTGCGCGCTGCGGCAGCGGTGGCGCGGCAACTTTCGGCATCGCCCCAAAGTCAGCCGGGGCGGTGCAGCCGATTAGGTCGCTGCGGCCCATTTCGTAGTCGTTCGACCAGACGGGGGCGCGGGGTGCGGTAGGGGCCGGGGACGTATTCACCTTCCCCCGACCCGCATTCCCGTTTGATCCACCGACTGCCGCCGCTGCTGCTGCTGCTGCTGCCGCACCGCCCGTGTGGACTTCTGCGCTGCCGCGCACATTTTCCGACGAGGCCGCGGCCGCCGCGTTGTGCGCCGCCTGCCCGCTGCCACCGGAGTTGCTGTGCGTGCTGGACTGCCGTAGCCGCTCTGGCGGAAAACCCGCGGCGAGCTCCTGGCTTGTCCGCTCGATCCGGCGCGCCTCCTCCTTCACCCAGCCGTTCGAGCGCGAGGCGGGGCTGGTGTGATCCACGAGAGTCCCGTGCGGCGTCGTCGCGGCCATCGCCGTGTCGCCGGTGGGTCGACTTAGCAGCGGTGTGGCACCGGTGGCGGAGTTCGCGTTGGTGCTCGCGCTTGGTCCCGTGATGGCGCCCGTCACCGCCGCGTGTGCGGGGTTCTGCCGAGTGTGAAGCGGCGACAGGGGAGGGGCCAGGTAAGGCGGAACTTTGTTCGTGCTAGTGCCCGTGCTCATGGGACCCGTGCTGGCGCGCTCGTGGCTGTTGCGGTGCAGGGCGGCGAGGTTGCTGGCGCTCATGACAGTCTTGGCGCCACCCGTGCGCGGCGTGTTGTGCTGTACAAGCGGTGACACACTCGTGGCGGTGCGTGGGTTGTGCGGGGTGGAGGACACCGCGTTGTTGCTACCACTATTGTTGTTGTTGTTGTTGTTCATGTTGCTGCCGCTGCCGGTGGCAGCTGCCGTGGTGTCCTGCGTCAGCGGGCTCACTCGCACGCGAGGCTGCATGAGGGTCTCCGTGGGTCGCCGCTGCTGAGAGGGCATGATTACGGGCAGATGCACATTGCCGTCTGCTGCGGTGTTGTTGTTGTTGTTGTTATTGTTCGTGGTGGTGGAACCAGCACCCGTGGTGTTGCCGTAGGTGTTGGTCTTGCTAGGAGATGTATTAGGATAGTGCCCATTGGCGTGGCTACTGTTGTTGTTGTTGTTGTTGTTGCGGTTTGCCTTGGCGCTCTCCCCGCGCTTGTGCGGCCCACCACGCGGACCCACCGCGGCCGCAGGTGTGGCGTTGGTCGTTGTCGCCGCGCCGGTCAGCGTCGTCTCGCTGTCCTCCATCATCATCGGGTACCCGCCGTTGGAGCGTGGCACAGAGTTGTTCGAGCCGTGCACGCCAGGGTAGCGATCAGGACTCAGGACGTTCTGCCGGCCAGCGGAGGTGTCGCGGGTTGGCTTCCGCCCACCGCGTGGCGAGGACAGCGAGGTCGCACCGGCGCGGTCTCCGCTGGCGTAATTGTTGTTGTTGTTGTGATGGTTCGTGTTGCCCGTGCTGATCGGGTACTCGTTGCGGCTGTCGCTGCCAGCGAGGACGCTGAGGTTTGGTGTAGGGGACGTGAGCGGCACTGTCCCGGGCCCGGGCGGGCTGCCCCCGTTATTACTGATGGCCGGGGTTGGAGACGCAGCTGCTGCTGGCGGGTTGTTGCCCACCGCCCCGTGCAAGATGGCGTCGAGGTCCACCAGGCCATCGTACTCTCCGTATTCGTACATGTGTCCCGTGCTAGAAGATCGCGTGAGTGGGTCACTCATCATTTTTTTTTCTTTTCTCTGTTCTTGCTCCGTGTAACGCACAAGTGAAGAGAAAGAAACGAGCTTCCTACCAGGTAGGAGGCACGTTTGCTTTTTCTTTCTCGCGTTCAGGTTTCGCTTTCCCACAAGTGCTTTCTCTTCTACTTTTGGTTGGAACCAAAGGAGAAAACGGCAGAGCTACTGATAAGAAAAGGTGTTTTGTGAAGCAGTGGTAGAGTCAGGAAAAAAAAAATGAACAGACACACAAACGTAAAAGAAATTAAAATTACTGTAAAGCGAGAAAACCTGTTGAGAAACGTCAAAGGAGAAAAATACCTCACAAATTCTAACGCGTTTCTCTGTTGCAAAATAAACCGCCCTTTGGAAAAAAAAAAAAGACGGTGATTAGGGCTCTTTAGTGCGTGGCAAAGTACGCACAAGAAATAGGATTGTACACAATACCAACGGTGAAGCCAAAGAAACAAGGATAAAATATACAAAACTGGACAGAAAAGGAGGCTGAAACAAAACTATAAAAGGAGAGAGAAAAAAAAAAGAGAAGAAAACGATAAAGCACAAGATACACACACACAAAAACAACAACAAAAGAACAAGAAAGATGAGAGCAAAAACAACGATGGTCGGACCACGGAAGCAGGTCAGTAAAAGAAAGGAGAAGAAAAATGAAAAAAGGAAAAGTAAATAAACAAATAAACAGGAAGAAAGCACAAGAAAAGGTGAAAAGACGAGGTGGACAATCAATGTGTACACAATGAGAGAGAAAAAAAGAGAAAAAGAAAAAGATATTCACTTCTGCCGGATAATGGGGAGGCTAATAGTGAACGTTTAAAAAAAAAACACAAAAGGACAAACGAAAAGAAAAAAGACGGTTGACTGTAGCTTTTTCTTGAGCTCTACGACACTTGTGTGCACTAAGGAAGTTGCACAGCGCAAAACTACACCAAGATACTCACGAAAATAGCAGTCGATGAACGTCTTAATTTTTTTCAGCAGAAAAAAAAAATGTAAGTAAGGACCAGTGGGGGAGAGAAGAAACAAAAACAAATTCTTTTTTTTTTTTATACAGAGAGCTAAATTTGATAGAAAAAAGAGAAGGGCCCTCGACAAGATTTTTCGCTCCAACTACCACAGTAGCTTCTCTAAAAAGGTTGCTTTACTCTTCAATAGATCCTTCAATTTGGCAATCAGGCTCCGGGGACAAAAATGAGGCAAACAAAGTGTCCTATGACGATTGGGTTCTTTCTTCACTTTCTCTGTGTGTGCTTGAATCAAGAAAAGGTAAAAACCGAGAAAAAATGTATAGCAGTCTTTGACTTTGCTTCTCTTCGCAGTAAGTCCTTCGTCTTCAATCCAGTCGACTACTCCGAAGCAAGGCGTGAAGCTTTAAGAAGCTAGAAGAGAGGAAAAAAGAAAGAGTACCAGGTAGAGAACGAGAAGGTTCCAGACTATGTACAGTGCTCAAAGACAGACGCTATCTGGCGATGAGAACTAGAGGGAGTAAAAAGTTAGAGGAAAATGCGAAAAAAAAAAACGAAATTGCGTCTGGTGTGTCGCTTCTAAAGCAGCTTTCGAGAAAAAAAAGACAGAAACAACGTCTTTTCTCCTTTTTCTTTGTCAATGCTTCCCAGCAAATGAACAATGTTCCCTGCAACCGAGCGACGGACAAATAGCAAGTGCAAAGAAAATAAAAATACACAAACAAAAAGAAAAATGACGACGCTGCGAAGACAAGAAGAATGGTGAGAGTGGTATTGCTACGCAATGAGAGGCAATATGAACGGAATCAGATGCCTACCTGACTGGCTTCTCAACTTCGGCAAAAGAGTTGAAAGTTGGATGGATCAGGGTTAGGAGACAATAATAGTGACAACTACCTGACTGGAATTCAGTGTGTGAGGTGAAGTTTTCTAATCACAACTCACTTCAAAGAGATTAATTAAAACCTACTAAGATAACTACTTGTTTTTGGGAGTTGGGAATGGCGATGTGACAAAAGAAAACAGAAGCCAGGTTTTTTTTTTTTGTTAGTGTGTGTGCGCATATAAATTCATGCGTTGAATTATAGCAAAAATTAAAAGGAGGAACGGACAGAAAGTTGATGAGAACGGAGAGATAAGTGAAGCTCGCAGCGAGGGAAGGTACAAATAAAGACTGCCAAATCAGTAAGGCCGAAATGCTTTTTTTTTCTGGCAGACGCAGTTAGCCAGTCAGTATAGGTAAGTGAAAGCGGCAGGTGCTGTCCTCTTTTTTTTTTTTCGTACAGAGTTTCAAGAAAGACTCTAGCAACACGAATGTGCTGTTTAATCGAGTGGCCAGATCCTTGCAAACAGGCATGAGAGGAGGAAAACGCGAGAGAAACAGCTCTAAAAACCTATGAGTAAGCCCTTCGTAACTTTCCTTTGCCTGTTCTTAGGCGAGGAAGAGTTGACTCGAACAGCTATGGTGTCCAACAACATTCTTTGACGTGCTTTCACACATTAAATTGTTCTTGTAAATGGAGTTTCTTTATTTTTACTTCAAGAAAAGTAGGAGAAGACAATAATGAACAGCTGATAGAAAAGTGAAAAGAAAGATGCGTTGAGAAAGAGATATTAAAAATCCCAATCAATTAAAAAAGGTAAATAATAACACTTATAGTGATAACATAGAAAGGAAGAGGTTATGACTTCTCTACGAACGATGAGGACCCAAATCGAAACAAATGTATTGGCAAAACACAATAACAAGAAAGAGAATGTAACATCGGAACAGATAACAACGTAAATTAAACCATAATAAACGCAACAACAGCTGACGAAATAAGAAAGTAATATTAATTAGAAAAAATAAAAATAAACATGATGCTGCCTAAGGCTCACCGTGACAGGCCAAGCACACCCACCTAATTAATTACATACTGGCAAACGCGCAACAGCGGTTTATTCCATTTTGGAAATTGATAGCTGTGTGTGTGTGCACAACCCGATTGTTAGCATAAAAACAACGGGCACACTTGAGTTCTTCATCTTGAGAACAGATTTTGGTAGGTGAGTAGTAGCAGCTTGGTAACTACGTGAGGACATGTTAGCGCTATTAAGTCAGCGGAGAGGAAAAAAAAAACGGGGGAGAAAAAAGCATGCCGATGTTACTGAATACAAGATTGACAACATTGAGAGATTCACAACAAAGAAAGTGACACGAGTAGTGGAAAGCTACTCTAAGAAATTTACAGTACACAGCGGCGCGCATGCGAAGCTACAAAAAAAGCTTAGAAAAAAAAAGCAAGAGAACAGATGAAGCGCAAACTGTACATGAATGATTGAAGAAAGAAAGGGAAGAAAAACAGAGTTGTATAAATCATAGAGGGAAATACATATATAAAACTTTGGGGGGAGAGAGACAGAGAGGGGACAACAATAAAAGCAACGAAAAGCAAAAAAAAGAGAAACAAAAAGCAAGGACAGAAATAAGAGTGCCGTCACACGATTCGAAAGTGGATTCTAAGCAAGAAAACTCAGCGTTATTTCTTTAAAGCTGGCACACGAACACACACCGCCACACACGTCAAGACAAACCTATGAAGCAAAGCCTCAACGTTAGCTTCCCTTGTCTGAAAGGTAAATTTGTGGAAAAAAAAAATTGAGGTGGCGACAGTCAGAAGCAAGAAGAGGGAAGTAAGCTTCGCAAAACTAAAATGAAAAATTATAAAGTTTCAGGACTCATCTCAAACGGTGATGCATGGGTGTGCGTGTACGTGTGCGTGGCTGTCAGGAGCAATTGATAACATTTTGATGGGCTATGCAATGTTTCACTGTTCTCCCGAGCCAACACGCGGCCCGGAGCACATGTTGGCAAGTCGAAAAAGAAAAGGCACGAAAAAAAAAAACCGGAAAAGCAATGGTAAAACAAAGGGAAAAGAATAGTCACACAAGTAATTAATGGAGTAGGAATTTGTACACATCCAGTTGCTTAAAAAAAAAAGAAAAACTTTGGCAGAGACAAATTGAGGGACGAAAACCATAGAATTGGGAAACAAAAGATTATATAGGGGAGTAAAGGCGAGAGCGCAGCACTTGCCGAGTTGATGAGCGAACCGGAAAACATCAAAAAGGCGAATAAAGTGGAGATAGCGGCATTTTATTTTAGGGAAAGGAGAAACTTACCAAGATAAAAAAACTCTTATAATGCGTCTTATTTCTGTGGACCAATAGAAGTCGCTCTAAAGAGATTTTTTTTCTAGCTTTAAGAGGTCTCACGCTTCTACAACCTTAGCAGCTTGCTTGCCAAAACGGTCAAATGGTAAAAAATAAAGAAACAATTATAAAAAAAATTTCGCAGAGATTGAAGGAGGACTTTTTCAAGCCAACTCAGCAGAGAAGCAATTTTGCTGAACGAAATAAAAGGCAGACACCAGAAGCCAAACTGGTTTTTTTTTTTTAGAGATTGAACAAGAACACTTGTCTTTCACTGTAAGGTTTCTTCCAGATCTTTCTCGTTGCTTCTTTGCTAGCGTCTTATATAGTTAAGTTCTAGCGGTAAGAAGGAAAATTAACGGAGCACTGTGACGAAAGGACAGTAAATAGAAGGAAATAAAAAAGAAAACCTCATAACGTGAACAAAGTGGCTGTTCCTAAAAGCATTGCATGTAGGTGCGGCAACAAGCAAAAAGAAAAAAATAAACAATAACTGATGTAAACAATGGAAGAAAGAGGCAAATCATAAGACTATAGATAGAAAAGGAAATGAGGAAAAAGGGGGAGGAAAGAAACGAATGTTGCACCCCAGAAAAAACACAGTGAGGTTTATAAAACAAAAGAGAAAAATAAATTGAAAAACAAAACTCAAAAGAAAAGGTGAGAAAAGGGGACGTGTCAGAATGGTTGCTGCTGCACAATTATAGTTTTGACAACAAGACTGAAGAGAACATTTGCAATGCCTTTCTCGCAAAAAAAAAAAAAGGGAAGGTACCAATTTCATAAACTTCTACACTTGGGATGCCGCCGCTTTTTGTACCAGGATCTAAACAGAAGAAGAAAAATCAGCTTTAAATAAACACAACATCATCTTTAGTATGAAGGCAAGGCTAAATTGAAGGGCCGGAAAAGGGAACAGGAGGGAGCGAAGCGAGGAATACAAAGGCTGGATGGCATGCAGAGCTTAAAAAGAAGATGAAAAAAGAAGGGTGCATTGCAGAAACATGAAAAAGTGTGAAATGCGTTAGCCAGGTTATCTTGCAGATTCTTCTTGCACGCAAACATCAAAAGACGTTAGCACAATTCGAACGGACCTCATCTCATAAAGCAAAGATCAAATAGATCAACAGCATTAAAACTATTTTTTTTTGGGGAAAAAAGAAAATAATAGAAAAGAAAAAGAGAAGTTGAGCTTTGAATACATTTGCGCCTAAAGTATATAATGGATTTGCGGGTACTAAAAGAGACAGAGAAAGATTGCCAGTAAGCAGGAAGACTGGCCTGTCGTACAANGTCTTAGTGGCATACCAGCAGGAATACCACAGAGGAGAAGAAAAGTAAGATCTCCTTTCTTTTGTCGGGAGAAAAAAAAACTAGAATCGAGCAGCGGGAATAAGGTAAAGGAGGCAAAGTAAAGCTTCAGCAAAAAGAATGAACATTCGCTGCAAAAGAGAGAACAAAGACCTTGACGCGCAATTAACGCTCAATTTTTTTTTTTTTTATGAGGGTCGACAGGAAACACTGCGAGGTGATGAAAGGAACGAGGCAAGCAGTAAACAGAAGCGGATCTACCAAGTATCCACTTCCGTGTCGGTTGCCCAGGGCCAATGCGCGCTGTTGCTTCCTCTACATTAAGAAGACCATAAAGAGAGAAAGGCTGAAGGACAGGGCCTGCGTAGACAAAGGAAAAAAAAAAGGCGCCTGACACAGCAACGCACATACCCTCAACCATACGTTGCAAGAAGAAGTTGCCTCTCTCTACCGAAACAAGTTTCGTAGCATCTCCATCACACCACCCGAGTTGGAGCTACTGTTTGAGTCCTTCTTTTGCGGTTTGCGGCGGCGGTTATTATTGTTGTTGTTTCCGCCCTGCCGCTTATATGGCCCGTCTTTCGAGTCTAAGTCATTTAGGTTGCCGCGCGGTGAATCGATCCAGGTGGAGTACGTAAGGCCCTTCACCCATGACTCGTCGTTCCCCACCGTCGTCTTGATCGGTCGCGGCTCGTTGTTGCCGCCTCCACCGCCGCCGCCGCCGTTCTGCTTCTGTGCCATGCCGTTCTTGCCAGGACCTGTGAAGCGGTGCGGGCCGCGAGGGGCTTCGCCTTGACTAGCCGCGCCATTCTGCTGCTGCTGATGGCGCTGGACGTCTTTAATTTTCCGCCCATCTCGCAGCCGCGTCGGCTCCGTTGATGTGGGCTGCGGTCCACGGGTCACAGAGGGCACTCGCGGGCCTCGCCGCACCTGCTGCTGCTGCGGCGGGCGTGGCTGCTGGGGGTGGTGCGGTTGGGGTGGCATCGGTGGCCGCTGACCCACCCCGCCACGCGATCCATTAACCGGGTTGCTCGCCATACTCGTGTTGTTGATGCTGGAAAGGTTCACGGGTGGCATGCTGGGGCTACCGGATCCGCTTGGTGGCCGTTGCCCGTGCATCATTGCTGCTTGCTGCTGCTGCTGCGGCGGGGGTGGCTGACCAGGGGAGGAGGGCGGTCCTACAAGGGGTCGAGGGGGTATGCCAGACGTCATGCCGTGCGGTGGCATGGGTCGGGGGCTGTGATTGGGATAGTTCATTCCAGGTGGAGGGTGCAGCCCCGGAGGCATGGGGGACCCCGTCGGCCCAGACCCACCGCGCAAGAGCATCGGCGGTGAGTTCGTGCTGGAACCAGGTCGCGGAGACCCGGCGGCGGAGCCATATGCGTGTGATGGAGGCGGCATCGGACCACCACCACCACCACCACCACCACGCCAGACGCCGTTGCTGGAGTTTTGCGACTGGTGGACCGGCGGAAGGTGGTAGTTATTGCTGTTGTTGCCGCTATTGTTGTGGTTTGGGTTGGGCCGTGGGTAGTTGCCGTGAGGCCCCATGGGCGGACCCGGTCGCCGATTCTGCGGTAGCGGCTCCATCAGAACCGCCCCGGAGTTGTTGATGGCCATGCGGGATGCGAAAGCTGCTGCTGCTGCTGATGTTACTGAAGCGTTGCGACAACTCTGTCCGATAACGTGCTACGAAACTAAAACGGGGGAAAAAAACTGGCAGACAATTGTAAGGTGAGGGGGAAAAAACAGCAAACAGTAGATGGACAACGAAAAAAAAAAATTATCAGAGAGCTATTGAGACACAAAAAAAGAAAGAAAAGGAAAGAGAAAAATAAAAAGCAAGAGAGAAAAGGAAAAAATCAGAATTGGAGAAGGGAGGTTATTGCTGTGGTGCGAGAGAGGCGAACAACAACAGCAAAGTAAAGAGAAAGAAAAATTGGAGTGATTTCGAGCAAGAGTGCAAAACCCAGCAGATGCAGTGCAGACTTCTTAACAAAGAATGAGTTGACCTGAAGAGCTTCGCTAGATAGTGATATGATGCTATCGTGCGAGATTCAAAACTTAATTGAACAAAAGAGGGAAAGCCAAAACAGATGAAAAATAAAAAAAAAAAAGGACTCAGAATGTTCTTTTAAAGTTTTTGAGTTTTGCAAAGCGGTTCCAATAACTTTTTCTAGCAGGTGCAGTCTGTCTGTGGAGAAAGCTCTTGTCGCCGTTAAATATACGTGGCAGTCTAGCTGGGTGTATACAAAAATACGTATTGGTAATCAGCGAACAGAGCGTAAAAAAGAAAAACAGGTAAGTATGTCCCCGTGTATCAGTCGAAGAAGAGAAAAAAACGTATCTCGCGATGTCGTTCCAGAAGAAAAAGCCAATAAAAGGGCCTCTCGCCTGCGGTAGACGTGCCTTAACCTGAACACTATTGTATGACGACGTGCTCTTCTTTTCTATAACTACACTCAGATTCGAAAAGCAGGGAAGCGGTGTGACAGGATAATAAGAAAGAAAAAAACACCAAGTCACACACATACCAACATAAAGAATGTGTGAAGCCAGTTTTACCAAGACTGGCAGAGATAACTGATACGCTTGGTATGAAACCAGTTCTCTCGATCGCGTTGCTGACGGAAGTGCCGCTTTCAGCAGTACAAGAGTGAAAGGGTGAAAGCTGAAAAGGTAAGAAAAGAGAGAGAGAGAGTTCAAGAAGCGACCTGGCGGACACGATTAGTTCAGTGAAACAGCACGCAACGGAGAGGCTACAGAGGAACACCCCGCGTTCACAAATGCCCTTATGAGACGTAGCTTGAGAGAAGGTGAAAATGCAAAGCGCAGCTCCCTGTGCAAGTAAAAAAAGAAGAAGAAGAAAAAGTCAAAAACAAAGTGTGAACACGATTTAAGACTCTTACGTAGGTACTTGTGCGTTTGTGAGTTGAATTAATGAAGGGTACGAGTTTCGAAGAGGTGTAGTGGTACAGCAGTGAGACAAAAAAAAAAAAGAGATGGAGAGGATGAGTCAAGCAGCTTCTTTCGTATTTGATAACAAGATAGGTTGGAACCGCACAAATTATGAAGTAGAGCTGCACGTCTCATTTACGAGAAAGAGAATATACTGTTTTCTCGATTGACAGAAGTGCAGTTGCTTTAAATACCGCGGAGCATTTTTCTCCTTGCTTAAAGCTTTCACACGCAAAGAGGTTTTTCTTCTCGTCATTTTTTTTTCTTTTTCTCTTTTTGTTTAATAGTAATTGTTTTTTTTTTAGAGATAAAATAGTTTTGCTGGACTCTACGTCAGTCAGGCACCAAGACACAAATTTTTAAATTGAAGGCCTGATAAAAGAAACAATTGAAATGCGCACACGAAAAGACATCAGGGGGCCCAGCTGCAAGTACGAAAAACAACAACAGGACAACCGTGCTGTACTGCTTGAGAAAAAAAAAAGGCAGAAGAAAACAAACCAAATGGAAGCAGGTTGGAAGTTGGAGCTTCATAATTAAAAAAAACCAATTGCAATATTTCAGAAAGTCAAGTACACACACGCGCAAAAACGATCGTCAAGCAAGAAAAAAAAAATGAGAGTCGTGGATGCAACAAAAGAAAAGAGAAACGAACACACACAGGCCTTTTTTTATTAAAGATTTTCTTACACACAGACGCAAACGCAGAGAATAGATAAACAACAACAATAACAACAGCAACAACGAATGATACAGGGGGAGAAAAAAACCCATATTCAGATTTACAGAAGAATAGGAGGTGAAAATAAAGAGGGCAGGTAAGAACGGTCGAAACAAAGCGGAGGAATATAGGAGCAAACACACACTGGAGTAGCAAAACGAATACAAACAAAACAAACAAACAAAAAAAGATTTGTTGGAAAAGAGGAAACAGTGGAGAAAGAAAGCAAATCTTTAGACATTTAAAAGACACCGCCAAGAAAGACGGCGAGCTCCCTAAAGAGAGTTCAACACGGAACAGAAAATAACTATTGCTGTAACATAGAGCTAGAAAGATCTGAAGGAATATGGATCAGGGAAAAAGATTGAGAACACGTTTAAATGGAGAGGCAGATGGTATCAAGGACATAAAGAGGGCGAAATGAAAAAGTGTTTAGGTGAAAAAAAAAAAACCACAAATCAATCAAGCAAAAGACAAATGTGCACACCTGCGTTCTCTGAGTAAAGTCAACCAAGAAGAAGAAGAAAGAAATGAAAAAAAAAGGACAAAGTAAGTCAATTGTGCACACAAGCAGAACAGAATTGGACGTTATCAGAGCACTTGTCACGCAAAAAGGAGGAAAACAAAAAACGACTAGCAACGAAAGTACAGGGCTCAGCTGCTAATTCAAGTGCCCTCTACGGCTCACTTGCCACCTTATCAGCCCCGTCCGTAGAACCCTGCGCGGTTGTCTCACCCGCTCCCTCGTCCTCGGAGCCGCGCTCGTCGGGTGGCAGCCCGGGTGACGGCACCCAGCGAATTTCATGGGCCACAAATTTAAACCATTTCGCCCCCACGTGCCGTCGCGCATCTTCCAGTTCAGCAAAGGTGTGCGGCCGCGCGGAGTTGCGCAGCGGAGATGACGCGGAGTTCGTGGACTTTGACGGGGGCTGCACCCACTCATGCGTGCGGCTGATCGACGGGGATTCCTGGAAGTTGGTGGTGGTCGCCGCGCGATCGAAGCGAGGCGGCGGGCCACGCGGCGGTGCGTTGTACGTGTGCAGACTGCCGTTCTCGACGGAGAGCGTGGCGACGTGGTGATGCGGCTGCACCGGGGAGGAGGAGCGAAACATGGCAAGACCGCCTGGCAGACCACCCGCCCCATTCGCATCTAGCGACGGCAGTTCACTGTGAATCTGACCATCCGTGTTGGTGCCGTTGGGGTGGCTCATGCCCGTTAGAAGGTTTTGGTTGTGCGGGTAGAAGTTGTGGCCGGACGCGGGCTGCGGTGTCGAGCTGGAGAGGGGGATGCGCGGGTCGCGCAGGGCCTGCGGTAGGGCAAAGCCGTTTGGCATGCCACGCCGTGGGCCGAAGAAGGGTGGGTTGGGGCTGCCGTTCACGCTGCCGCTGTGCAGGCTCACGCTGTTGTCTAGGCGCTGCTGTTGCTGCGGCTGTTGTTGTGGTTGTTGTTGCGGTGGAGGGGGAAGTCGATCAGGTCCGCGGTGCATGTGCGAAAACATGGGGACCCCGCGGTGCACTCCATCGAAGCTCAGACGGTGGGTGTGGTGGTTGGGGCTGTTGTTCAGCTGACCGTGGGGCGGCGCGCGGAACGGTGGAAAGGGCCGTGGCGAGCTTGGCGAGGCGTTCAGCTCGCGCCGCAGAGAGTCCTCCAGCACGGTGGACCGCGCACCCGCGAAGCGCGCGGCGTGGAGGGCGGCAGGGGAGGTGAGGAGCGGACTTGCTTGCTTGCTGCTCGGTGCAAAGCCACCCCCACGCGGGGGACTCGGGTTGGAAGGCGCGGCTTTCAAGCGGCGTGTCAAGCTGTCATCGTCTCTCTGATCCTCGTCCTCTCCTTCGCCGCCGCCCTCTTCATCCATTTCTCCTTCGTCATCTCCGCTCTCGCTTTCGATGTCGGAATCGCTTTTCTCCCCTGAATTTTCGCTCTCCGACCCGCTCGACGCATCACTGCCAAAGACGTAGCCGTGGTAGCTGTGGCTGCCCTCGCTGTCCGAGTCCGCACTTCCCTCCCGATCCTCGCCTGCGTCGCTGTCTCTCTTAACGTTCGCCGCCGCCTCTTCAAGTCCCGCTTCTTCCCCCGCCAGCGACGTTGGCCGGGGTGGCGGCGGCGGTGCCGTAAGGGAAGACTGCGCCGCCTGCCGCACCGGCTCCCCACTCCCCCCAACGTCTGCGTTCGTCGCTTTTTCCTCGTCGTCGACACGCAGCCAGTCATTCGATCCATACTGCTGCGCCGCCGCACTCAGGGGGCGTGAGCGGGTCGAGAGTGGACTGAAAGCCGTCGGTGCCGCACTTGTGGGACGCTGAATGCGGAGAGGGCCTCGCGCCTTGACAGCACCGGCTGGATCCGCAATTGCATCCGTCGTGGACGACGGCGCGGGCCCGGCTGCTGATCCACTCGTGCTCTTCAGCTCCTCCGTTGATGCTGCGTCGGCGCTCGCGCCACTTCGTCGCCGCCGCCGGCTTGGCTCCGCGCTGGACTGGCGCTTGTCGTCGTGCTGAGGTGAGAGCGGTGCCAGCAGCATGGGCAGGCGCAGCTGGGACGAATACGCGTAGCTGCTCTCCGCTGCCAGCTTCTCCTCCTCGTGCTCCTCGTCAGAATGATTGTGATGGGGTTCCGCATCACCCGCTTCTTCTCCCTCGTCGTGGGCGCGGCTGCCCTCACGCGGCAGCGGTGGGAGCTGCGGTGGGCGGCGTCGTCTTGCCGGTCTCAGCGGGCTCTCCACGTTTTGAATCTCCATCGCGTTCGCCGACGCCGCGGCCGCGCTCAGGAACGGCACGACGGCATCGCGGGAGGTCGACTTCTGCTCGCCGAGCGCCAGCTGCGTGCCGGTGGATGCGTTTTCCTCCCTGGTGATGCCTCTTTGGTGCGGAGGATCGGATGTAAGATGCTCCTCCCTGTCGTGACTGCCGTTGCCCGGATGCTTCGCTTTTATATTTAGCGCGGAGCTTCGCTCGGGGTGGGCGAAGAGCGAGGGGTAGGGCGGCGGGGCGACGGACAGAGGGACGGCGTCGCCACCATCGACGTCGTCGTCGTCCTGCACCGTCTTCCACTCCGCGCGAAGGTGCTCGAGCCCCGGGCTGGAGCTGCGATCTGTGTAGACAAAGAAGGAGTCAAGGCAGTTGCGCGGCGCGGACGGCGGTACTCGTGCCACCGCGGGTCGCCGCTCGTCGAACGAAGCGAAGCGGCTGTTGACCTGCGCGCTAGACCTCTGTGAGACGGTGGCGAAGGTGGCGACGGAGATGCCGGCAGGCGGGGTCGGCTCGGCGGAGAGAGCAGCGGCCAGCACCTCTTCGGTGTCGTATGTTGGCTGCCCTGATGCGTCCTTTTTCGCCTCCGAAGCCTTTTGCTTTAGCACGCCGTGCCCTGGCGAGGTTCGAGCCAGCGCCACCCCGCCCTTCGCTTCCCTCAACGCTGCTGCTGTTGCTGCTGCTGTCGTGGCGCTCGCCGCAGGCGACGCCTTCGCCCCGCGTCCCACAAAGCTGTTGAAGAAGTTCACGTAGCTGCCCTCGCTCTCCAAGTCCCCGATCGTCGAGGTGCTGGACTCGGCTGAGTTGAGTCGGGCGGGGTGACCGCCTTCGCATGACCGCCGCCGGCGCCGCTCCGCGCTCACGTCGTCCCTCTCCTTTCCCGCTGCTGTGGTGGAGGTTTCATCGCCGCTCGCAGCCTCGGCAGCGGTACGGGTCGCACCCCGCACCGCGCTCCCCCGCATCGCTGCACCGAAGCTGTAATCGCCGTGGAAGCCGAGAGACGGAAACGAGCGCTGCGGTGGTGGGGAGCGGCGACCTGCGGTGCATGCGCCGCTCGCCACGCGGCTTGTCGAGGCACCCGAGCCGCGCCGCCGTGTCGCGCTGGCCGCCCCATTCATCAACGCCACCTCCGACGGCACCGCGCGCACCTCGCTTGGGGCGTTGCCGCTGCCCTCTCGTGCTGCTTCGTCCACGGACGCTGGCCGTGCCGCCAGTGAAGACTCCCTCGACTCCCCGCCACTGCTGACTGTGCGGTTCACGTTGGGTTTGGTGTTGCGGTGATTGCGTTGAAGCGTGTCCTGCGCGTTGCTCGTGCCCACACCGCCCTCGCCGTACATCGCGGCGAGCTCCTCCGCGTTCATGTATTCCCACATATCGAAGCTGATCTCGCTGCTGTTGCGCTGCTGATACTGTTGCTGCGGATAGGGCGAGGCGCTGCGCTCGCTGCCGGAGCTGCGAGTACGAGTGGGCGACTCCGCGGGACGAGTCGTGGGTGGGCTGAAGACCACCGGATGGTTTTGCGGCTCACGCTTTGGGCTACCTGCACGGACAGCAAGGGCGGAAGGGGGCAAAGGCAGATTCGGCTCGTTGTTCTCCCGTGGGTTAACGGTCGCCGTCGTGGCGGCAGACACGGCGGAGGCTGCCGTGGAGTTCAGCACAGCAGGGGCGGCCCCGTTCACCACCGTTGGGACGGGGAGCTTACGAGTGCCGCGGTGGGTGCTGAAGAGTGAGGTATCCGGCGTTGGCACCTTCACCGACAGGACGGGAGAGTTCAGCACAAGAGAATTATTATTATTGTTGTTGTTGTAATTGTTGTTACTGCCGCGGCGGTACCGGACCTTGCTGTCAGCTGACGTGGTAGTGGTGGTCGAGTTTCGACTCTGCTTTAGCGGAGACGACGGTGGTTGCTGATGCGACGGGTGCACAAGAGGTTTTACAGTGGGGGCCACCACCACCACCGGCGTCATGGTGGGCACGTCCACCATTCGCTCCTTCGATGCGGTCTCGGGTTGTGTGGAGGGGCTTTGAAACGGCGTTGCCACCGCGCTTTGCGCCTTTTGCTGCTGCTGCTGCTGCTGTTGCGGTCCTTGGTGCTTTGCGTCTTGCCAGATGGAGTCCGCGTTATGCATGCCCGGCGTGTTGCTAAATGTTGCTTTCGGTAGTGTTGAAGAGACCACCGAGAACGGAGTGGGCGGCGGCGCAGGGACGAAGGCGCTGATCAAATGTCCATCAGCTTTCCTCGCTCGAGTTCCTTCTTGTTCCTCTTTCAAACTCTCCTCACCTTTCTTTTGACCTCTTAAAAGTGTCAAGGACGATTTTGTTGACAAAACCACCTGCGTGTCTGCCAGCCCGAGTCTGTCGCCTGCGGTGGCGCTTCTTTTGTTATTGTTATTGTTGCGGTGCAGACGTGGAGCGTGCACGTCTTGTCCTGCAGCGTCGCCTCGCCGTCCATCTTTTCGGGGCGTGCCCGCTGGTGTCAGCACGCCGGCTGCCGCGGCGACTGTTGTTGTTGTATTCATTGCTAGACCGTGCAGGTGTGGGTCCGAAGAGGTGGCGACGGAAGAGGAAGAGGTCAGACCCGTCGCAGTGATGTGCTGTGTAGAGCTGGAGGAAAGCGCGGGGTCCGTCGCCATGGCCGCGGCCGTGACGAGCGGTGAGAGGACGGTGTGTTTCGTGGTCGACGTGTCGGCGGTGGTGCGCAAAGGAAGTGTCGGCGGCTGCGGAGGGTGACGGGAAATGGCGAGCGGCGCTGCGCCGTGCGATGCGTGCACGTGTGGCGGGGAAGCCGCCGCCATTCCCGCAGTTTCCTCCGCAGCTGCAGCAGCCACAGCCCCTCTGCCAGGACGTGCCGTTTTGCCTTTCACCTTCGCGTTCGCTTTTCTGCTACGGCGAAAGTTTTTCTCCCCTGGCTCACTGTCGCGACTACTTGCACTGCTGCTGCTACGGCTGCTGTTCTCGCTGCTCAGACTTCTGTCATCGCGCACCACGCCATCCACCAACTGCGGCGTGAGGAGGAGGGGGCTGCCGGTGCGAGACGGAGGCCGCGGCAGCTCCTTCGTTGCGGGCACCTCTAGTGGGCTGTAAGCGCCAAAAGCGTACATGTCATCGTCCTCCGCCTCGTCGTACCCATCCGCCGGAGCAGCGCGGGAGAAGATGTTTGCCGGGCTGGCGGGTGAACCCCCATCTCGCAGCACCGGATAGGGCGCGGTGCCTACTGTAGCCAGGTGCATCATGGAGCCTTCCGTCGCCACACCCAAGTCGCCGCTGCTGTCGTGAATGAAGTGCGAGTGCGGCGGAACGGACTCCATTTTCTGCTGCTGCTGTTGCTGCTTCGACCGCGGTTTCGCGGAGAAGGGTTGTGCCCTGTGTTTCGCGGTGGTATTCGAGTGCTTTGCATTACTGTGAGTGCTGCTGGAAGAGTACGATGGATCACTCAGGTTTTTATTACCATTGGAATAATAAGAGGGGCTGGTGCTACTAACACTGGTTTGCGGATGGTGGTTTGGGCTATGAAAGGGGTTGGTGCTGCGGCGGTGCAACCGCGCGTCTTCCTCTGCATCTTCTTCCAGCACCAGGTTTAAGTAGGTGTTGAAGTCGAAGGGGCCGACGATGGCGTCTTGCATGCGAGACATGGCAACCGAAAATAAGCAATAATGTTTGATTAGGTGAGGAACGTGGAGAGCGAACTACTCAACAGTGTCACAATCTATTTCAATCAATCAAAAAAAAAAAGGGATATTCAACTTAACAGAAAAGGTTTATTTTTCTGGTTCCCTTTGTGTATAACAAATTCTCAGAGATGTACACAAAGAGAAGAATGAAATGGCGACAAAATAAATTTAGACAGAAGGACAAACAACACAAAAACAGCTTTAATGTTAGTCAGTGTAAAGAGATTGAAGTTTAAGCAGACGCAAAATGCCCGGCTGTCACAATAAGCCAGTCCTGGTAAAAAAGAGAGAACAAAGTTATAATCGAAATGTAACAAGAAACAAAAGTAGCACGAAAGTGTTGGAAAAATAAAACAGGCGGAACAATTGTAAAAAAAAAAAAATTAATAAACCATAAAACTGGAAGAGGTGATCAATTGTGGTGGTCGAAAAGTAGAGTAAGCACGGAAGGTCGAGGGAAATTGGAGAAAGGACGAAGCGAGGGAGGACGAAAAAAGAGAAAAGAAAATGCTGATAGGTTACGCGTATGAGGTGCAGAAAAAGAAAAAGAAAGAGTAAAGAGAGAGAGAAAAAAAAAATAACAATAGCAGCGAACAGAACTTGAATAAGACTACGGACGCTACAGATCGACGTTTTAGGGTTCTGAGGAGTCAAAAAGAGTGAAAAATGAAGGATTAATCGAGACCAAAAAAAAAAAAGAAACCAGAGGAGCAATACACAGTTCCTCTTATATATTTTTTCAATGGTAGTTCAGCTTGCACACAACAATAATATTGCCTCGATACGCTCAAAATGGGAAAGGGGAAAAGAGAACAAAATTTGTAAAGGAGAAATAAAGCACAAGAAACTGCGCGCACACTGGTCAGTACTGCGATAAGAAGAAAAAATTGAGTAAAGAGGGAGAGGGACGTGCAGGAGGGAAAAAAGGAAGAATGATTTCTAAACACAAAAAGAGCGTCAAAACTGCCGACACTCTGAAAACACCAAAAAACGGGGTAATAAATAAAAAGTGTTAAAAATTAGGTCTTGGGAAACAAACAAACACGACGCTATTGAAACGAACTAAAAAACAAAAAAGGACTTAAAATTAAGCAGGTAAACAGATAAATATATATGAAAAGCGTAGTTTGAAAAGGAAAAGGAGGCAAAAAAGAAAAAAAAGGAGTTATATCTGCGGGGGTTTTCCTCAGCTTTATCGAAAACAAAATATTTTGAAAATGGTTAAATGCAGAAACTTTTATATAGCAAGCGCCTGCGCTCTTGCTGAAAATTCTGACAAAGATTGTTTTTTTATTTAAGCAGCAAAGGTATGTATTTTTTTGAAAAGGCTGCTTCTTGTTGTTGTGCGAACCACCAGCTTTCCTAGCGAACTCTCTCGGGTTACGAGAAATTAATAGTAGGACCAGCTTGGTGGTGACTCGCCAACAGCGAAATACTGATAACTTTAGCTTGATACAGAAACTATTCTTTCCGTTTCATATTAATGCGAAAGACAAAAAATTAGGAAGGGAAATACAGTGAGTTCGGAGAGAAGATAACACTTATAGGTGATTTGTTTTTCATCCGATGAAAAAAACGTCAGGATTGTTACAACATCCTGTTTAGACTGACTCTTGAACGTTTGCTATTGCAATAGCAGCGAGACACAAATTAAATTCTTTTTTTTTGTTTGGTTTTTGTAAAGTTGCAAATATCAGGATTGTAAAATTGGTAAAGGGAGAAAAACCTCACGGAGGTCTGTGACGACAAATCGATCAAAGTGAAATGAAAGAAAGAAGAGGAAAAAGTTAGAATAACAACAATGACAACGAGACTCTGCAAATAAAATACGCAACGGTTTTATAAAATTCATAATTCACAGAATGGATGACAAAGAGAGGAGGCAACAACAACAGCAAACGACGGTTTCCCAGTTTTTTTTCTTTGGTTGTTGATGTCCAGCTTTCTCAGCGCTTCTCCAGCGTCTCTGAGAGCTCACCTTTGCGATACAGCGCGATGAGATCATCGTAGCCGCCCAGGTACTTGCCGTTGAGGAACACCTGCGGCACGGTGTGGACCCCAGTACGCGCCACCACCTCCTGGAACACCTCCCGCCCATTCGGAATGATGTCAATCTCCAGCGAAACGAAGCGATGCTTTAACTCAATGAAGAGCATTTTGAGCTTGGTGGAAAATTGGCAGTAGGTGGCGGAGATGAGGACGATGCGGTTGCGGCGCAGCATCGAGTCGAGAAACTGCGGCGCACGGGCAGGGTCGAGGGCGTTGTTCATGGTTGTGTACAAACTTTTGCTTTTATGTAGGCTTTGACAGTGGGAGAGTACTTTTTTTTTTTATTAATGTGTACTTTGCAAACAGAGAGAGATATGAACGCAATGGAACACCTTGTTCTTTCCGATGAATGTCTAGTGTCGACTAAATTGTTGCAGCTTTTTGTGCTGAGCAAGCAAGTGCGACGTGACAAAAATGGCGAGCAGCAGGTGAAAAGAGACAACGAAGATTAAAAAAAAGGTGAATTGAAGGAAAAGAGCTTAAAGCTGGAGGTGTCGTGCTATGGCGACTGTTGTTTAGGGCAAAAAGGCCCCATTGAGTTGTTTGACCGTGGCATTGCAACCGAGCAGCTGAGAAATTCATGCATGTATTTGATTTGTCTCATTTACATTTGAAATCCTAGGTCTCATGAAAATGAGGGATATAACACGTACTTATGAACGAGAGATGGACAAGTAAAACGGAGGGAGCTTGTCACAAGCATACCTTCTCTTTCAGTAGCGAAAATTGTTCTTTATCAAATTTATTGACACTTATTCTCTGTTCATACAATAATACAGATCTATACAATTAAAGCGCGCACAACCTTTAGCAACGTTACCAACGGCGATCGCCCAAAAAGCGTCTATGCACCCACAAGTTGCCGCGCCACATAAAGCAAAGAAAGAAAAAAAAAAGGAGCACGTCCGGGAAAATGGTGCTCTAAATTTCTTTTTCTTCAACACAAGACTGAAACCTAGCTGACAGCAGAAATCTTAAAGCTCCTGGTACACAATTATATTTGTCAACAATAGCATGAGCTGAGGAGTTTAAAGCATTTAAAATCTTGTTCATTTCCTGGTCCGTCCCTTCATCAACCCTCCACATCGTACAGGTACTCCGATGCGGTGGACGACGAACCCGTCTCGGACGGATCCAGGCTAAACTCCTCCGCAAGGGTGTTGTGCACCTGCGTAAAACCAAGCGCGGGACTTTCCTGCGGCATCATGTTGTAGCTGTTCGTTTCACTGAACTGCAGAGACCCACCGTTGCCGCCGCTGCTGCCCCGCTGCGCAAACTGTTGCTGATGCTGCCGCAGGTGTGGTGAGGTGAGAGGGGCGAGACGCGTGCTGCTGCTGTCGCTGGTGCTCACTACCTGCCCACCACCCGTAGAAGTAGCGGCGAGAGGCTCTGGCTGGGCTTGGCTTTGATGCTGCTGATGTTGTTGTTGTTGTTGCTGCGGTAAAGGCGGTGGTGGGTGTAGGGAGGTTACGATACCGCTACTGCGGTTGCTGTACAACAGTGTTGGGGTTGTCGGCGTCTCGGCCCCACTGCGGCTTCGCTTCCGCTGCCCTTGCAGCTGCTGCTGCTGCTGCTGTTGTGGTGAGGTCGACTCTGCGTTTCCCGCACTGCTTGTACTGGCCCTCTTCTGTTTCCCTGTGTCGGTCTCCTTCCTGTTGCTGTTGATCTGGACAGGGTAGTGCTCCGCAGAGGAAGTGCGCTGCTGCTGCTGCGGCGGTGCGGGAAGACCACGCGGCGACAGCGGGGGCCGTATGGGTGGGGACGGCATTTCAGCCTGCGCTGTTGTAGGGGTTAGCTGCGTCGGTGGCACGCCGTCTTGCGAGGAGCGGAGCGGCGAGCGCGGTGGGGTGCGCAGCGCCGCTGCCACCGCCGCCGCACGACGTGACCGTCGCGACGCCGAGGCCGACAGCGCCTCCTTGGCTCCTGCTGAGGACGGTCCCACAGTGGAGCGCCTTTGCTTTTCCGCTTCTCCTTCTTGCTGCTTTTGTTGTGCCTTCAAAGTCTTCTCTTGCGACGCGTCCACCCCCTCGTCCTGCGCGTCCGTCTGCTCTCGTTTGTCGCCAGGTGAAAGAGTTGACGGTGCGGTGGCTTCGTGAGCTGCGTTCTGTGACGGCCCGTTGTGCTCCATCGTGATGCTGCTGTCGCGTTGCCGCTGCTCTTGCCCCTGCAAGGACAAAGGCGGTACCGGCAGCGGCGGCGACGTGGCGAGACGCGGTGGCGGCGAGTCGGCTACACTTGGCGACGACGAGGTCGAGGCTGATGCGGAGGCTGCAGGCGCACGTGGCGCCGCGTTGTGCAGCGTACGCGGAGGACGAGCAGGTGGGGACGGCGACTTCAGCGGCTGCTGTTTCTTCTGCTTCGCCGCTGCTCTCTCACTCCCTTTTGTGGAAGTACTTGGTTTCTTGTCCGGGTCCTCTGAGACGACAGCGTCTGATGCCGGAGTGGCGGCGGAAAGTGGCGCAGGTGCCAAGTGCTCTATAGGCAAAGTCGATTGCGGCGCTTCGTCAGTCGCCCGCGAGTTATCTGCCGCCACTTCTTTCTTTTCTCGCTTGCCGCGACGCTTTTCAGCGATGACGGGAGGTGCGGGAGGGGCCAGCGGTGCTGACGCGTGCAGAGCCGCAGTCTTGTCCGTTTCCTTCTCCTTCTCCGCTAACCAGAGCGGTTGATCATCATCTGCGCTGAGGCTGGCTTGTACGACTGGCGTAGCTCCGACAGGTGGGTGAGCGACAAAGTCTGCTTTCTCACTGCTCACCTCATCCCCCTCACGTAAATCTGGCGACAGGGTATTGGCATTTGTCGCAGCCTCAGGAGCAGTAGGGGCATCAGGGCGGCCGCGACGCCGCGGGTTGCGCGCAGACACCGTCGAGTGGCTCGCCTCCGCATCGGACGCCTTTTCCAATGTCTTGCTTTCATCGATAGTTGCAGTGTTCTTTTTGTTTGCCCGTCGTGTCTTGGAAGGCGGCAGCTGCGGCGACGGTGCTTTATTCTCTTCCCTTTCCACAGCGTCACCCTCCTCTGCCACGGCCTCGATGTGCTCTTTACGTGCCTCTGCTGTGTGGGTCGCTTCAACAGCGGGTTCAGCCTCCTGTGTGGCCTGAAACTCCGCACCGACTTGAGAGGAGGAGGAGAGGAAGAGGTCACCCAGAGTGGCCTCCACGTCTCCAACGATGTCGTCCATGCCTCCTGCGAGGGCTTCCAGCGTGGTCGGGGTCGGCGGTGGCGCAGCGGCCACGGCCGTTTCGAACTTATTATGCGTTGCCGGGACGGCGTGCGCAGCAGCCTCGACCGCGCTAAAAATTTCGGACAGCGGGCTGTTGTCGCTGATGGTCGGTGGACTATTTTGTTTCTCGTCCACCTCCGCACGGGCCGTGGGCTGTTCCACATTCGCATCGTCTCCCTGCCGCGTAGGCTCCGACGCCGCCGCTGTCTGCTCAGGAGCTTCGTCCTCGCTGTCCTGATCATGCCGCGACCGCTTCCGCCTCTCCGCCTTCCGTTCCTTCTTTTTCTTCGCCTTGTCCCCGCGCGACTTCTTGTCGTGCTTGCGGCGATGCACGTCCTCACCATCAGCCGCGTCCCCCGCCGTAGCAGACGTCATGGCGTGTGCAGACGGTGCAGCCTCCGTCACTGCCGGCTGCGACGCGACGGTCGTGCGGCCGCCTTCCGTCGTGCGCGTGCTCGGCGCCAGCTGCTGCTGCTGCTGTTCCGCCGCTCCCTCGCCCACCCGCATCACCCAGTAGTGCCGATCCCGCTTCACCCGAAAGCACCCCGGCGGCAAGCCATCGGAGGAACACATGCGGTACGTCGACTGGGAAGACTTCTTCTCCTTTCGCTCACCCACGGATGGCGGCGGCGGTGCTGTGGCGGTGGCATCTGCCACTTCGTCCGCCGCGCTGGAGCCGTTGTCGGTTGGACGGCTCGGCTCGCCGTCCGACACGCGGCGCTTCTCTGTCAGGACGTAGCCATGATCACCGAGCAGGAGGCGAAGGTTGACGACACCGGTAGAGCGGGCAGGGCGGCCGCAGAAGTAGATGCGGATGGACACATCATCGTCGGTGGAGTTGGGGAGGTCGATGTCAAAGGCGGGGCCGGATGCCGCGGACGTCGTTGCAACGGACGCTTGCGATGATGACGGCATGACTAAAAAAACTTATCTGTTTATTGTGATATATACGATTGGTTTTTCTCGTTCACGTGTTTCTTAAAAGCGAAACAGAAAATTAACAACAACAAGTAAAGAGGGTTTTTGGACCCTTTGCAGAAATAATTGTTCTTTGTTTATTCTGTCCGTTTTGTTTGGTTTGCGGAACTATTTAGATTTGAGAAGTAGTACAATGGTACAGCAANGCGCGTGTGCGCTCGACAAGCTCCTTTAGAAAAAAGAGATGACCGGGAAAAAAGGGGGATAGAGAAGAAGGAAAAAAAAGAGCAGGATGGTCGGAGCTAAGTTGGAAGTACAACTTGTGGTAAATGAATAGAGCAACAACACTTTTGAGTTCCAATGGCACAACAACAACAACAACAACACGACAACTTAGGACTTTTTAATCGAACCCTTTTTTTATTCAAGGTCCCCAGCGTTAAATGCTGATCGGAATAAATCAGATACAATGTTTGACATCATTTTATTGAACGTGACACACAAAAGGAAAAATACCCATAAAAAAAGCAACAGGTAGTAAAGCTGCCTTTGTCACACATTTCGCAAATACTGACAATCCAAACTGAAGACACGGCGCCTATCAGAAAACAATGAAAAAGCTATACATCAAAGGACAAATCAGTCGTTTTGTTAGGAATAGACTTTTTGTGATATCATCACAAAGGCGCGTCGCTCGTGCTCACGCAGACGTCAAGATGCGGAACGCATAACATGCAAAGTGCTACCTTACAGTTTCATTTTCTCACGCCAGCCTATCAGACACGAATTGAAAAAGCTATGCATCACGACAACAGATCAGTCGTTTTGTTAGGAATACACTTTTTGCGATATCATCAAGCAGGCAGGGCGGCAGCAGCAATACAGTATCTCAAACACAACACACACCTTCACTGAGAGAGCCGATCAGAAAGCTTTAAAAAAGCTATGCATCAAACACAAAATCAGTCGTTTTGTTAGGAAAATACTTTTTGTGATGTCATCATAAAGGCACCCTTTCTCTTGTTGTTGTATGCTTCTCCAAGACGAGACATTACCTGTAAAAGGGTAATTTGCAAATTGGTTTAAAACTCAGATCTCTTCCTTTACCAGCCTGAGCAAAACAGTTTGCGTTGAATTAAGAGATATGAATTCCAAAGCAACGCGTACAATTACCAGAGAGCTAACACACAGTAAACCATAGACATTTTTGGTGGAAAAGCCTATTTTCCATCATCATTGTTAAATTGTTGCAGTCAAACTTCAATGAAACTTTCTGTTCTACAGCGGAATCCTTTTGTACGTGGAAAGTGCCTAAAATGTTTTTTTTTCTCCTATTTCGGTTGGAGAACGGCGAAAAAAAGAAAAGCAGAGGAGCGAAATGAGAAAGGAAAGAAGTCGACGGCAAAGCTACATGCAAAAATAAAGCCCGCTTTTATTTAATATCAGCAAACTTAAAATTTCCACTTTGGGCAAGGCATTAAAGATTATTAGTACATTCTTACAAGAAATCCAACGAGGCAGCATTTTAATGCCTTTGCATTTCACGTTGCAATGATGCGCTAAAAAATAAATTGGTGTGCCATCGATATCTTTGCGCGTAGAGTTTGAATATTTTCGAACTTCAACGCATGCAGTAGAGAAGCAAAAACGCTTAGCTTTAACGAGGGTATTGTCCACAAGCTATAAGCTGCAAGACAATTTGTTTTTGTTTTTCTTTATAAATGTAAAAAATTTTGGTAGTCAAGACTGATGAATATGTGAAGGTAGCACGTGTGTTTTTCCTCGCGCTGGTTTGATAATTCGGCTTTTGCAAAAGCTCTTCGTAACAGTTGAGTTGTTAACAAAAGAAAAAAAAGTAAAGAAGGAATTGCACACGGCTGTTGAGAGGATGCTCGCACGAAAAAAGCAACAGCAACAGTCAGTCGAAACCTTTCTCTTTGTTGTTGTCTTTTCCAAACCTTTTTCTTTTTGGCTGTGCGCGGCAATCAACTTGTTACTTCTTCTGCATTGCATCAGCAAGAAGCTTCGAATCCTCATTGTCCTTATTCTGCAGCGCGGTCGCGGAGGCGGCCATTGCGGAGAGCTTCTGGTACGTGTGCTGCAAATCTTTATCGCGCGAGGCATCGTCGGCGTTCGCACTAGAGCTGATCGTCGCTGGAAAAAGCTTTTCGCGGTTCGCGGAGGCCAAGTACACAATAGCCGCAACGCACACCAACACGAGAGTTATTTTATTCATGCGGTCGGACGACAAGCTGCCTTCACCAGGGCCCTCATTCCCTTTGCTGCTGCTCTTACCACCACTGGCGTGGCCACCTTGCTGAGAGAAAGATGGCGAACCCTTTTTCTTTTTCGCCGCTGCTCCTGCCGCCGATGCTGACGACGCATTCGTTAATTTCGTTTCACCCGAGGTGCGTTGCGCGTTTGCCTTTGCCGCTGCCGTCGCCTCCTTCGCCGCCTGTGCCTGCTGCGCTCGCACGACGTCCATCAACGTGGCGAAGCTGCGCGTCACGTAGGGCAGCGCGACGGTGACCATGTAGTGCATGGCCCGCACAACACCAAAGCGATCGGTCGGCACGCCGTAGACTTTTCGCACCGCATTGCGAAAGACCTGATTGACAAGTTGGGCATCCGTGGTGTTGGTGTTGGTGATCAGTAGAGCGAGGTAGAGGACAGTGGTGAGCTGCTGGGCCGATTGGGTCCAGAACTGCTGCTTAGCAGGGGGCAGGCTCAGGAAAGGAGAGGCGTTGGCTGGAAGACGTGCGGCATCGCCCTCGCAGCCTGGCAGCGGGTCGTGCGTGAGTCGAACCACCGTTCCAATGTAGAAGGCAGCCGCTTCGGCCGGCGGCACCATAGCGGCGGTGGTGGAGGGTGAGCCGACTTCCTCGGCGAGTGCGGCTTCGCGGTGGATCTCCGCAATCTGCCGACCCGCGAGGAGCACCTCCACCGCCTCGAACGTCAATTCCAGATCGCGCGCCGCGCAACGCGCCTCGTACTCGGTCGGCGCTTGCGTGGTGCGCTGCAACTTCGGCTCTTCCGCGGTGCTGCTGCCCGGCATCGTGACGCTGCCAAAGGCGTGATGCTGCAGGTAGTGCAGAGACGTGTGGAGCGCTTCAGCGCGGATGACGCTCTTCTCCACGTCATCGAATAAGGCCCACGCGGCCCGTGGCTTGCCGTGTGCGTTGCACTGCGTGTACACGTGACGCGCCAGCGCGGTCAGGTACTGCTGTACTGGTGGTGCGTCGCCAGCGGCACGTTTCTCCGAAGAGGACGCATCTTGCTGTTGTTGTTCTTGCGGACCTTGTGCCTCTCCCAGCTGCAGCGCTGCCACACACAACACGAGTGATTTACCCGTCAACACGGGCGAGGCGACAGACGACGCATTGCTGCTTTCGTGCTCTGTCAACGTGTTCAGCCACCTTTGGAGCTCCGCCGCAGCCTCCGTCGCGGTCGACAAACGCGCGAACGTTGTTGCAGTGGTGGAAGTCGAGGGAGACGACGTTGCATCCGTCGCTGCTGCTGCTTTCGCGCCGGCTGAGCTCGACGCGTGCGCCGTGGCGTACCAGCGTCGACTGCACCAAAGTGTTGATTGGGTCTGCGAAGCGACTCCAACACAGCGTGCTTCAAGGCGGGAGTTGGGTGGGAGGAGGGGAGAAATCAAATTGCAGCACGCATTGCTGCGGCCTGCCGTGGGACAAGACGCAGAGGCAGGCGGAAACAGAGACACCGCAGCGCCTCCGTACACGCCGCAAAGACGAACAGATCGCATGCTTGAGGTGAACGCCCTGCTGAAGTCAACTGAGTTGTTTTAAATTAAATTGGAAATAAAAAACCGATAATGACTTAAAAAAGGAGCGGGAAAAACAGGAGCTGCAGTTGAGTTCACTGTTCTTGTCAGTGGTGAACAAGTTTTTGAGACACACGCAGAAAGTGCAAGGGCAGAAGATCGGGGGGAAAAAAGCTTTGAGAGCTACGAGAAAGTTTTTGATAGAATGTGCTGACTTCAACTGATACGAGTAAATAACAAATCGTGCGTCAAGATGTAGGCTATTTTTGTATTGTTTTAATTGATGATCAAATGCGAGTAAAGAAAAGAATCTTCTGGTGTAGATCGACAAGAGATTGTGAGAGAAAGAGAGATCGAAGGCACGGTCAAAATGTGAGACAAAAGATGCGCATCTGTCGAAATTAAAATTTTTATGTGGTGCAGCTGCGGAAGTAAAGCGTTGCGTACAAAAGCGCATCTCGCTACACATTGAACTACAGTTGAAGCTTTTTGTACAGTCTTTGCTTTTTGTAAAGGTAGCGTGCGCACCAGTGCACGCTCATAGGGAAAGTTTCTGGCAGCTAAGCACGGACAAAAATGAAAAAGAGAAGCATTCTCTTTTTTCACAAGCGAGGGTAATTTTTTTTTTCTACGACAGAGAGCTTATGACAGTGGTAAGGCACAAGCTACTATCGTCTTTTGCGCTTGCAATGAGACGCTGAAGCAACAAGCACAAAGTGCTGAGAATGAAAATTAAGTTTCATCGCAAAGTTGTTTTCTTTTATCGTGTTTGCAAAACAGGAAATGACGAATTGACAGAAAGCGTTCATGAAAGCAGAAATACCAGCTGAGACACCTGCACCGTAGTAATCATGCAGAAGCCTCAGTCGACAAGCAAAAAGGTTCTTTTCTTCCAAGCTAACCTTCACTGCTGTGCTCCATGAGGATCAATATATGTAAGGGTTAAAATAATAAATCACACTACGAAAGGAGCGAAAAGAAACGATCGAAGATTGAGGGGGAAAAAAAATAGATACAGCATTGTTAAAACAAAAATAGAAAAAAAGAGGCAAAAAAATGTATAGAATGATGTCAACAGTTTCAAAAAAAAATTTATTGGTTATTTTCTCGAAAGAAGAAATAAAGTAATAAGAAAAGAGAAAAAGTGAGACCGGTGTCGGAGATTATTGGATTCGCCTTAGCACAATACCACACCGTGTTGGGGGGACAGAAAGAGAAAGCGAATCAAAGTTTGATATTATAGAGTTGGCTCAACAGTGGGATGTGCAGAAGAAGCAAAAAAGGAAATTAAAAAAGCGGGTTTAAATCACTTCTTAATAAGCAAAAAACAAAGAATTCATTTTTCCTCCTTCTTTTCTCTTTTAAGTTGACGAGAGGCCTATTTAAATACAAGCTTACCTAAATAGGGAAAAAGCCAGGTAAGGAAACGCTTTTTGTTTTTGCTGAAATGAGGAAAGATACGAATCGAACAAAGACAGGTTAGGGGCCATCGAAAACACTTTTCTCTTAAAATGAACTGATGAGGTTCACGGAGGCAACGGAAAAGAAAGCGCAAGCGACAGGAATAATCTTAACTGTTTTTATCTTTAGAAAAGTAAAATTTTTTACGAAGTAATAAACTAAGTTAACGGGAAGCACGGTATGGTTCAAATAAAAACAGCATCTAGAAGAGCAAAAAACTTTTACAGCAGCAACCAGAATATATGAAGAAGAAGGCTGTATTGGATCGAAGTCCCTTTTACCGTCTGCAGTTTGGCTCGGTAACAGGCTGCGAATGTTACACGCCGCAGCAAGTACAACATCCCAAATTCACATTCTTCTTCGACAAGGTTTAACAGAGATAACAGACAGAAGGCAACGCAAAGAAAACGAAACAAAAATAGTAAAAAAAAAAGTGGCACTAGGCGTAGCGGAAAGAGAAAAGTTGCAGGGCCGCGCCATAGTTTTTACTCGGCAACAGCCATCTTGCACCGTGTCATTCACAACTACTTGACAGAAAAGTTGAAAGAGAAAAAGAGTCAAACAATGCAAATCCCGTTTCCTTTACAGCGGAAAAATTGGAACTATGGGAAATTTGGGGTTTTGCTATTTGTGGCTCTCCTGCTTTCAAACAACAACAAAAAAGAAAAATAGGAGTGTGAAGCAATTAGTGACTGTAGGTTGACAATAAAGGACCGTCTAAACAGCCGCTGAATAGCTTATTGTNTTGCAGTACCACGTGTTCGCTTCATCCTATTGCGGGTGGGTATGTACAGGAGAAAAAAAGAAAAAGATATAAATTAAATGTGAACAGCAACTTTGCTTCTTTTTGTGGAAACTTTATTTGTTTTGATGGCTGTTAACACAAGTGCTACGCCAATGGCGCACCCTGCTGAGTTTAACAGCGACATTAAAAAAAAAGAAAGAAAAAGGCTAATGAAAAAAGCAGAGGCGAATCCCTAAAGCAGATTTATTCTCCTTCTGCTCTTGACAACGGTTTACGTAGATATCCAAATACCTTTTTTTTTTGTATAGGCTGATTTCCCTCCCTTCACCTTTTCTCGTGGTACCCTTTTCTCTAAACGTGTAGAAGAAAACCTGAGCACCGCGGTAGCGAACCGAGTTGGCATTGCGGTACACAAATTGATTGCGCAAAAAAAAAAGAAGAAGAAAGAAAAACCAACGAACGAAACAGAGAATCCAAAAAAAAAAAAATTGGAGGTCCACAGGGGAACGCGCACGTTAATGTGTGAAATGAAAAAGAAAAAAACCACAGAGACGGAAACAATGAAATCGAAAATACAGTAAAAGAGATAAAGGAAAAAAGCGGTGGCTTATTAATTGTAAGCCCAGTTAAAAGCACACCACGGCGGGTTTAGAGCGGAGGAAAGANAACGACAACAGTAACAACAGCTGTTTGCGTGAGGAGACCTGAGTACAGCAACCGGACTTTCACTCAAATAGCGCCTTGAAAAGTTTTTTTTTTGCAGAGTAAATAAAGGCAAGAAGATAAGAAAAAATAAAAAAACCAACAAATTACCGGATCACAATAGCTTCAAAAAGAATTTGAGCTTTGATGAATATACGTGCATTATTTGTATTTATCGCAAAGAAAGAGGACAGCCATGTTTACTTCACTGATTGTAGGGCTAAAAAAAAGAGACAATTGAAGAAGAGCAAAGATCAGCTCAAAATACGACGAGTTTGAGATAGCAAAATTGAAGAAGAAAAACAAAATTGAGGTCAGATCAAGAACTACGAGAAGAGAAAAAAAATCATTTCAAGAGGAATAAAAAACTTCTCAGCTCTGTGTTGACGAACATAAAGCCGGACCTCTACCCGAAAGCAACGAGCGGAAGGGGGTACAAACAATCATCGTACTCTCGGTGTTGGCTGTACCAGCACTCTAAAGTATTAGAGAAACTATCATGTAGGTGGAAAACAGACACTTAGCACACAATGGAGAAAACGAGAAAAGGCAAAAGAGAACAAAAGATCGATCCACAAAGCCTAATTGGCAAAGCCGTCAACACCATCGTGCGGAAAAGAAAAAACAAAACCAGACAAAAAAAGAAAAACGGAAAATTCTTAGCCACAAGAAAGAAGAACAATTTGTAATCGTTCTCAATTCGATGATGGCCCATCACTCACACCACACCTGCGGCGGTGCCGCAGCTGACGATGTCGTGTAGAGCTGCCCATCACTCGCGGACCGCTGCATTCCGGTCATCACGTTACTTCCCGGCATCGCGCCGTACGAAGACAAATTTGAGACCGCCGCTGACGACGACGCGCGACGCAGGAGAAGGTTTGTGGCGGTGGTGGTGGCGGTGCTGCTGCTGTAGCTGCCACCGCCTTCGCTGCCCATCATCGAGTCGGTCGCCACCATCCACTGGTACGGGTAGGCGCCGTACGGTTGGGGCACTGCGTTCAGTCCCACCCCGGCAGCGCTGTGCGGCACGTGTGCAGGGGCGTCTCGCATCGCCGCAGTAACCCGCGCATTCGCCGACAGCAGCGCTGACGCCGTCGACGCGCCGTCTTGCGGGTTCGTCCACGCGCTGAAGTGGCGGTGGGTGCGAAGCAGAACCCTCTTGCCGTTCATGTCCCTCGTACAGCGGTGTGGCTGCGGGATCAGCAACGGCTGACGTGCGGCATCGTCGGTGCTGTCCACCTTGGTTTCCGCGTTGTCGGCCTCCGTTTCGGTGTTGTTAGTCGCGTCGGCGTTTGGCACCGCTGCCGCCGCGAGGACAACGGGACTTGCCGGTCCACTCGGGCGTGGCAGGACGTGTGCGGCGGCGTGGTCGTCCGGCTCCAGCGGCGCGTGGCTCTGCAGCGGCGACACCTGCGGACGTGTTGTGATGGGGGAGCTAAGGTGCGAGGGCGTCTTCGTGCTGGCGGTGACGGAGTGACGCATGATCAAGGCCGGGGAGGCTGGGGTAGAGGCCCGCGTGCGCTTCTCCGCGACTGCCACAGAGGCCGCCCCCGCCCCCTTCACAGGAACAACACTATCAGGGTTGTGCTTGTTGTTGTTCTTCGCGTTGCTGCTGCTGCTGCCGCTGCTTGTGCTGCGACTGTTGTTGCTCTTCATGGGACCAGTGCGTGATAGGTTTGCCGCCACCGAAGCGATTGCCATGGAGATGGTCAGACCCTGCGTGATGGAGTCAAACTCGCGTTCCTTCCCACTCTGCTCTTGCTGTTTATGCTGCTCCTGCTGGAGTTGTTGGACCTGCCCATCCCTGCCAAGAGCGGCTGTGCGCATCGCAGCGTCAGCGCCCGAGACGTCCACGCGGTTCAGCGTGTCCAGATCCGGATGCAACACGTGCAGCGGGATGTCCGACACGGTAATGTCGTCTTCATCCACGTTTTCGTCGAACACCTCACGCAAGGGCACGAGGTGCCGCGAGGGGCGACGAAGGTGATCGTCGCCGTCCTCGCTGTTGTCGCCTGTGCTGCCCCCATCACCCGCGTCCTCGCCGCCACCGCGCTGGAGGGGCGACTGCTGCTGCTGTTGCTGCTGCGCCTGCGCCGCTGTGGCGGCCATCGCGCCGTGCAGACGCGATGGCCGGAGCAAAGTTGCGTTGGTCGACGACGATGACAGAAGAAGCCTTCCTGGTGCTGCTGCGGTGTTCATGTTGTTGTTCTTGGTGGTGGTGGGAGTAGTCGTGTGGTTCGCCGCCTGAGGGTTGCTGTCGGTCTCGTTGCACTGCTCGTGATCCTCGTCGAGGCCGTAGCCGGATGAAGCGGACGAGTGCACGCGAAACGACTTGGAGGAAGCGAAGGACGTGGTGGTGGCGGGGAGGGGCGTGTGCGGGGTGCAGAGGGGATTCCGTGAGGACAATGGCGGGTGCGTGAGACTGTAGTGTGCACCGCTGACGTTTAAGGTGGGTGTTGCCGCCATCGCAGCGGCCATGGGGGCGGGAGTCTGGCGGCGGGACTGCAGCAGCGTCATGGAGAGTTTTAGCGGACTCATGGGTGGCTGCTGGACCTTCTCTCCGGCCTCCACGCGGTTCGAGTTGACGTCCGCGCTTCGTGCGGCGTTGCCCTCCAGCCTCTGCCTCTGCGTCTGCGAAGAAGGCAGGGCAAGCTTCTCCTCCTCGCCCTCCATGTCCTCGTTCTCGCTGGTCGGCAGCATCGCCACGAGGTGCGGCGTGCTGTCGCGGTCACTGCCCACGTCCGCCGCCCCACTTGTCGCTTCCGCGTCGCCGTCCTCGTCTTCGTCAAGTCCCTCGCGGTCGTCATCGGGGAAGGCAGAAGAGAAGGCGCGGTAGGGCAGGGCGTACGGTGACGAGTTGCGGCTGCTCCGCAAGTCCATCGAGGCCCGGCTGCTTCCATTCGAGGCGCCGACGACGGAGTGCAGCGCGGCACGCAGGTGCCGGCGGTCGTCGTATTCCTCGTTGTCAGCGTCGTGCAGGCTGCGGTAGCTGCTGTGGTTGTGGTTGAGGTTCAAGGTGTGGTTGTGCACGCTGTTCACGTTCGTGTGGTTGCGGCTATCGTGGTGCCGGCGCGACTTCCAGGTCGCGTTGAGACGCGAGTCGCCGGTGCGGTGGCCGCTGTGCGCGCCTTCATCCTCGGAGAGCCGCATCGGCCCCCAGACATCAGGGTTGTGGGCCGCGGTGCTGCACGGGGAAGCCGTGAGTGACCACTCAAGAAGTGTGTTGCGCAGAGCGTCCATGCTTGTTTTTCTTTCTGTTTTGTCAGTTTCTTTTATTTTAATTTAACGTATACTCAGTGGCGCTGACGCACGCCGCTATCGAGCTAGCTGATACAAATATCTTGCTTTTAAGTCAAATAAGAACAGAAATTAAGATCAAACTTAAACAAAGAAGATGGAGGCTGAAAACAAAAAGTGAAATGTCTGGCAATCTTGAAGAGCTTCGAATGGTTCAAGAATGTTTGAATTTGGCTACACACACAAAAACAAACAAACAAACAAACAAAAAGAGATCAGTAGTACAATTTCTCAGTGAAATGGTCGCACAAATAAAAGAAAAAGAAGAACGATAATTAACAAAGCACTGAGATATCTTTTTTTACCTCTAAAAGAGCTAGCAGGAAGATTGATACAGAATCAGAAAAAAAAAAGAATTGCACTGATATATCTTCTTAAAATTCTTTTATCCTTACGGGAAATATATATATTTTGCAGCTGCAACGTCTTGAGGAGGTGACGATCAAGGGCTCGGGAAGGCTTGACGAAAACCTTTTCCTTTCAAGAAACTTGCAGTGCGAGCGCACAGTTAAACAAACAAACAAACAAACAAACAGTCAAAAAAGAGAAAATCAGAGTGATAGAAACCCAAAAAGAGCTGGAAATCTTCGAAAAGAATCAAACAGTCGTAGTAAAGATAAGAGGTCTCCGATACTTGGTTGCGAGGAACAACAACGGCTTCCTTTGCGGCACTGCTGCTACTGAGTTTTGTCTTCGTTCTTGCCTATAGGGAGCAGATAAAAGAGAGGAAAAAGAGGAACTTGACTAGAAAACTTGTCTGGGGGAAAAAAAAAGGAAACAACAAATACACTGGGAATGAGAAAAGGAAAAGGTGGACTTGATAAGGCACGAATAAACAAGAGATAGCTAATGATTTCGGTGCCTCTTGCTTAGCCTTTTTCCCCTACCTATTGCTATAAAAAAAAAATCAGTTGTGCGGATCTACGGCTTTTCACAAGAATCGTGTTCTAAATTGATGACGAGCTTCGAAAAAGGGACACGCATAGAACAACAAACTCACTACTGACAACGATTGGGATCGTGGTATCGTTTACAGAATTGAGCTGGTGAATTGCTTAAGCGCACACACACAAACAATAAAAATAAGGCAAGCAAAAGAGGTAAAGACAAGGCGAGAAAAAAAAAAAAAGAAGCTCACTTGGAAAAATGAAAACTTTAGATATTGAAAGCAAGGATTGTAATTTAATCGCTTCAGGGCAAGCAAAATGCACAACGAGGAAACCCAAGAAAGGAGGCAAAAAGAAATAAAAACGCGAAGCACTGTTTGAAGAATTGTTGCGAACGAGATAGTTCCAATACACGTTGCTATATCACGTCGGCGTGTGTAGAAAAGACAAAAAAAATACAGAATTTTGATAATAGTGAGAAACAACAAAGAGAACTCAGCTACGTAGAAGAAAAAAATTGAGAACAAAAATATTCTTACGCTCTTTAAATGTATGCGTTAAAAAAGGCGGATTTTAATGTGTGACCGACGTTAGATTTTTTTTTTTTGATGCGATGTTGAGACAAAGAAGAGTCTTTGTCGAATGTGCAATAAAAAAAAAAGTGGATAAGACCAGAAAGGGGAAGAACTAAAAGTGAGAGATTTACACGGTCGGTCAAAACAAAAAACTAAACAGAGAAAAAAAAGAAAATAGCAAAGGACGAAAAACAAGAATAATACGAGCCTGTAATGAGTGTGAATACGCTCCAGACAAATGCACAATTCCTTCTAATGAAACCGCCAAGAGAAAGGAGTGCAGGACACGCAAAAGCAGAGTTTTACAAAATGATTGTAACTTAAAAAAAAAAAAAAGAGGTTCACTTAAAAACTATTCAGCACGGAAAAAAGGAATGAGTTCGGAAAGAACCCCTTATTTTAAGTCACTGTATTGTTGTTTCCTTTGCCGAAAAGGAAAGAAAGGAGAAGGGTGGGTGTTACTGAGACTATTATATATATTTTTGAAAAGGGAGTTTATCTGCGGTTAATAATGC
>MDUD01002753.1:0-10957 GCA_002216565.1 Crithidia mellificae | reverse complement strand
AAGTATGAGAGAACGATGAAAGACGAGAACGTCGTAGCTATAATCCGTTGTGAAAACAGAAGTAGAGAGGCAAAATCAAATAAGCAGCGGAGTGGTTTTGCTCTATGGTTTGTAAGTTGCTGTCCGTCTCACTTTGTGGCGTGGTAAATGGAGAGGAGTGAAAGGGCAATCAATAAAAAAAATAATAAAAAAAGTAGTGATGCTGTTCTATGGATGTATGATGTGTAATAACTAAACCAAAAGGCTCGAAAAGAGGAGCGAAAAGTACAATGTTGTTTTAGGCGTTGGATTCTTTGATGCTTAAATTGCGCAAGTTTATACCGATCTTTACGAATTCGTTCTTTATCTCAAGATGCAGCGCATTCAAGGTGCAAAGCAGAAGAAAAAAGCCAGGTTGAGAAAAGAGAAAAGCGTCAAGAGTGGATTGCTAATTGAAGCGTGAGTAAGGCAAAAGTGAGGAGCAAAATTTTAAAAACAAACGGCTCTAGAAAAGAAAGAAATGTTTCAAGAAAAAGACGACGTTTGCGTGAAAAGGCCAGAGAAAGAAGAAAGATGTCCAAAGACAAGGATGCTAGATGGTGATAAGAAACATTTCAAATAAAAAATATTTGTTGATCACCGCTCAGAAACCACTTTTATTTTGTGGCAAAGGGTTCTCAAAACAACTCACTTTTAGTGGGGAAGAAAATGCAGCTTGCGTTTTTTGAGCCTACAGAGCATGTAATGAGTCAAACTTGTGTCTAAGCTCTGTCAGGCATAGATTGGAAATAGTGCTCAGCAAAAACAACTTAAAATTCTTTTTATGTGTGTGCTCAATTAGCAACTTTTTGTAGCGTTACCATGCACGTGCACGTTTAAACGTAATAAGAATGTAATAATTGCTTGCTTTCCCTCCTTCTACACACAGACACACACGTAAACACACACTCGAAACAAAACGTGTGTGAGCAACAGGTGTAAAACAAGGAGTCAAAAACAGAAAAAAAAAGACACAGCTGCGTGGTTTGGTCAGCGCAAAAGACAGGAAATTTGGGCAGTGACGACTAGCGGGCGAATCCAACATGTGTTATGAATTTCTTTCTAGCGCGTGACGCTTCAGAAAATCTTGATGATCTAGGCAATTTTTTAGTTCGAATGGGCTTTCTTTCTCAATGAAAAAGAGGCTGCGGGGTCACACGCTGCTTCATGAGAGAGAGGCAGCTTGACTTGTCCTTGCTCTCACGCCGCGTCGGCGTCCACACGCCAGAGGTGAATGATGCGGTCATCACCGCCAGTTGCGAGTAAAACACCGCCGTTATTGTCATTGCCGCTGCTGCTGGTGTCCGTCTTCCCACAGCAGAGGCTGCCTTGATTCGCAAAGGCAACGGTGTTCACGTCGGACAAGTGCGCCTCCGCCACCCGAGCCACCGTGCACACGTGCACGCCGTCGTCGCTGCACTCCTGCTCCCCCGCCCCCGACGTGCCGTACACGCCCAGCAGCGCAAAGCTGTTGTCGCCACTCGCGCAGGCCACCACCGCCGAGTTGTGTGGGGCCCAGTCGAGGTCAAAGAGCGAGCGCTCGGCAAACCCGCTCGTGCGGCAGACCTCCACAAACCGGCCCTCGCCGTTGCGTTTCCAGAAGATGATCGACAAGTCATCGGAGCAGGTGCATAGCAGCGGCTGTGGCAGCAGCGCCTGCGCCGCCTGTGCCGCTCGCACCTCTTCCATCGGCAGCTCGAGTTTCTGAACGGCGGTGGCCCACACCGTCGCCTCATGCGCCGTCAGCGTCTGTGTGCACTGCCAATCATCCTGATGGTGCCCTTCTGACCAAATCTTCACCGTGTTGTCGTAGCCGCAGGTGATGGCCAACGGCACGTCGTGGTCGTTCGCCGGGAGCAAAAACTGGCAATGCTTCACGTCCTGCACGTGTCCCGTGAGGACGCCGCCGCACTCGTACTCGCCATCGTCCACCCGCTCCCAAATCCACGCCGTGTGATCACGCGAGCTGGTGAGGAGCATGCTGTCGGTGGCCCACTCCACGCACTTCACCTCACTCTCGTGCCCATCCAGCACCCCTTCAATTTCAAAACTGAAGTCGTCGCCGTCCGCGTCGCGGCGCCACACCGTGGCGGTGTGATCGAAGGACGCGCAGGCGATGTACTCGCCGCTGGGCGACCAGCTAATATGACGAATTGTGCGGCTGTGCTCCCCTTCCAAGGTGCCCACGCAGACCCACTCCTCCGTGTCCGCCTCATCGCCACCACCACCAACACCAGCACCCGCACCGCCGACTTCGCTCCCGCCTGTGCCGTCGTGCCGGCGGCGCCAGAAGCGCACCGTGGCGTCGCCTGAGCAGGAGGCGAGCACCGCTGCGGTCGGGCACCACCGCACACACCACACGCGATCCTTGTGGCCTTGCAGTGTGGCCACCTTGCGCACTCGCAGCGGCGGTGGCGCGGTGGACGGCAGACGCAGAGGGGCCGCAAGTTTATTGGCGCCGGCGTTAGACGACATCGCGAGCCGTGAAGTGCTAGAAGAAACGGAAGTGAAAAAAAAATAGTGATGATGCCAGCACCAGCTGCGTGCGTACGTGACTGTGTGATGAACCGTGTAGGTGTGGCAGCGGAGACAGCGCACAAGGTTACCTCGATACGTGAAACAGGTAACTATTTACGTGTATGGTTGCTGAGCCGCGCGAGAGCAGTAAATGTTGCGTGTGTGAGAGTAATCGCTTTCCCTCAAGTTTGGTTGTCAAAAAAGGTGTGATAAACTTGTAGATCAAACAAGTTGAATGTTCCCTCCGTTTGGGTGTATCTCTGCCCCACAGTTGTGTATAATGATGCTGCTGCAAAAGCATGATAATAAAAAACAGTGTCGTGTGGTTTTAAATTAAGTTAAAGGGGATTGAAAAAGAAAAGCGTAGAGAAAAAAACGCGAAATGGCGATAAAAGAGCAACGACAAAGTGGACAAATGGAGCTCAAAAGCACTAATGTAAATTTTTCTTCGTTTCCTTCCCGCTTTCTTTATCTGCTATCATCACTGACAACGAAACAATCAGCACCCAAAATGATGCACAAGAAACAAGTTAATTTTTTTATTGTGGTCGCGAGTTCTTTCAAGTATTTACTAAACGCTCAGTCTTTGGCGAGTTGAGTCGTTCTCTAAAGGAATTGACGAGCACACTTTTGGGAAGGTTGATGCTCGGGTGCGAAAGCAAGACACATTAGCCGTCAAACATGAAGTATTTCTTCGGAGTGCCCGTGTTCAGGTCTGCGCTCCAAACCGTTTTACTGCTTGCTTTAGCTTTTTTATTAATCGTAGTTAACAACTTAACGTGAAAATTTGAACACAGACTTCCTCTCTTGTTGATCCTATCTTACGGAAGAAGAAGCTGTAAAATTGGGACGCATCCTTGCTGCGTACATGTGAACCGAGCATTTGCGCACCACCTCTAAAACAGCGGACGCCGCACTCTCTTTCAATTTTTGCTTCTTGGTCACACTCACCGCATGCAAACACAGAGAGAGACACACATCTGCAGATACTGTGGCACGCGGCTGAGCTGGCAGATTTACTCCTCGTCGCTGTCCGGGAACTGGTAGGCACGTACGGAGAGGTCAACGCCAGCGCCGTAGAACTTGCCCTTGTTCTTCTGCTTCAGCTTGTTGAAGCCCTTGCCCTTGACCCGCATCATCTCTTGGTTCTGACGCAGCACCAAGTGCTCGTCACCAGGGCGGTTGTCCTTCAGGGCGTCCGCGTGGAACGTCACCTTCGTTGGATCAATGCGCTGAAAGCGGCGGTAGGTGCCGTCCTCGTTTAAATTCTGCGGGCCACGGCGTGCCGGCGGGGCTTCCGCCTTCGCCGCCTTCGACGCCGGCGCGCGCACGCCATCCTCGTCCGAGTCCGAATCCTCAACGGGCCGCGTCGTCTTCTGCGCAGCGGCCGGCTTCTTCACCGGAGCGACGCCGTCGTCATCGGAGCTGTCGCTGTCCATCGCAGCCTTCTTCGCCGCAACCTTCGGCGAAGCCTTCGGAGAAGTTTTCTTGGCCGGCGTCGGCTTCTTCACCGGTGCGTCATCATCCGAGTCGGAGTCCGGGATGGGTGCCTTCTTCGCCGCAACCTTCGGCGACGCTTTGCGGGACGCGGGCTTCTTCACCGGCGCGTCATCATCCGAGTCAGAGTCCGGGATGGGTGCCTTCTTTGCCGCAACCTTCGGCGACGCTTTGCGGGACGCGGGCTTCTTCACCGGTGCGTCGTCATCCGAATCGGAGTCCGGGATGGGGGCCTTGGCGGCCTTCTGCGTGCGGTACGCCAGCACCACCTCAGCCAAGCTCTTCTGCCCGAACGGAGAACGGCTTGGTGCCTTGGTGGACGGCGCCTCCTTCTGGAAAGCTTTCGCGGCAGCCGGGTACGCCTCCGCGAGGTACTCACTAACCAGGTGGTTCACAGCCTGCGACATAACGAAGGCGAACTACACAGTTGAACGGGTGAAGAGAAAGATGTTAAGAAAGGCAATCCCTCTCAAAAGTTCGACGTGATGCTATCTTTCACAGTGTGTCTTCAGCTTGAGAAATAACAATTTTAGATATATGCAATATTGATTGACAGGATACACGGACTACTAAAAATCGCAGGTAAACAAAACACAAGCACAAACACACAAACAGAATTAGTTAAGTTGAGAAGAGTAAAGTGCGTCAAAGTGCTTTGTTTTGTCGTGTCTTGCAGTGTGCGGCAGTTCAGGATCGCCGTTAACATGAAAAGAAGAGTAATGACGGAGATGCGAGGACAGGATTGTAATTGCATTCATGCAGGGAAAAAAAACATTTCTGAGTTTGGAGCTCAAAGGGAAAAGGGTAGAACTGCAGCACCTTGACTGCACAGTCCAAGTAAAGGGTACACGACTGTTTGCACTAAGAGCATCTCAATCGACCACGTGCACATTCTCAATAATACATATTTAATGTGCCTCATGTCCAGCGGACTACCGTTGTCCAATTTATTCGTCAAAAAATATATAAATTTACAGGCACAGAAGCGGACGTCAAGACAGAATGGCACGCACAAAGATGACAAAACACTTTTGTGCTTGCAGCATAGCGAAACGAAACTCAAGAGAAAAAAAGAAACTATTTGCACATACTTACTCGCAAAGCGGGGAAAAAACTGGGTATTTCCAAAAAAAAGCTGAAAATCAAAAAGAACCGACCCTTCCAACATTTGCTCGCGTGCGCATCGAAGAAGCCCTTTCTAAATTACTTTTGTTTGTAAGTACCTCTCGGAAACTTCTCTTTTTGGAAGGGGGACAATAGCAGTATGGGCCAGCAGAAGTGTGAACGTGTCTTTCGGGTTTGTGCGTGTGTGCGTCTACGTTCTTTCAAGGCATTGTAGCCGCCACCTGTGGCAGCGTCATGCCAGAGGCGGGTGCGCCATCCAGCCCAAAGTAGCGCAGCAGCACGCGGCGCAGGCGCTCGTTGTGTGCACCATCCAACGCCAGCGGCGACAGCACGCAGTCGTAGTTGGCGCAATCCGCGTAAAAAGAGCCACTTTTAATATTGTCTGCCAGCGCGCAGTACAACACCACCTCCGCCCCTTCACCGGGGAACTTGAAGACGGTGCGCAGAAGCAATTTCATGAACACGGCGCCGAACTGGTAAATGGCAGTGAGGACAACGCCAGGGTGCAGAGAGACCACCTGCGTAGAAGTACCCTGTAGTCGGCGGGCCAGTTCACGTGTGTAGCAGATAAAGAGCAGCTTTGACAAACTGTAGTTGCTGGTGTGGTACGGCGAGGCCGGATCGCAGTTCGTGATGAGGGCATCCAGCGGAGTCCTGCACGGCCCCGGGATGCACGCGTTCAGTTCCATGAGCGACGCGACGTTGATGATGCGCGACGGGCCGCTCGCCGTGATGCGCGCCAGCAGCAGCTCGGTCAGCAAGACGTGGCCGAGGAAGTTGATCGCGAGCACCACCTCGTTCCCCTTCTTGTTGGCCTTATACCCGGTGATGTTCACCATGCCCGCGTTGTTGATGAGCAGATCGATGCGCGGTGTCAGTCGCAAGATCGCCGCCGCGCTCTCTCGCACGCTCTCCTCGTCGTTGAGGTTCAACTTGAGAAACGTCACGACGGCGCCAGAGATGCGGGAGCGCAGCTTCTCAATGGTGCGCTGCGCCACGGCCTCGAAAGGGCAGCACAGAATAACATCAACGCCTTCGCGTAGTAGCTGCTCCACCACCTGCCGGCCTATTCCACGTTCGCCGCCCGTGATGACGGCGACAGGCCGTGCTCCGTAGACGGTCTCAGGCACCTGCGATGGCTTTGCAGGGACATTTTTTGACTTTATCGCCTTCACGAACGACGACGTTTTGCGAAAGTTTTCCGGTGAGGAGCGCCACGCGCGCAGAGAAGAAAAGCGCAGCGGGAGGCCGGAGGCGAGGCGGCGCTGAAAGAAGAACATGCCGGTGGTGTAGGCCACAAAGAGCAGCCAATCCCACCAACTGCGACGGCCCAGACGGCACACGAGGAGCCCCCAGGGGAGGAGGAGGAGGACGTGGCAGATGCCGGCCCGCAGTTCCGCCAGCGTAAAAACGCCCCACGGAATGAAGCAGTTGCGCACGTGCAGCATGGCGGACAACAAGAGAGAGATAACGAGAGAGAGAGAGATGATGATGATGGGGGAGGGGGAATATGCGTGGATTCGGCGTTGGCGAGTACAGACCCAGCCACTTGCACTTGGTGTGTAGTGACGCACAGCAGGAGCTGAATGTTTAGCAGCTGGAGTTACAACGAACCAGAGTAGAAAATGTAGTATACACGCGCTTCTGCAACAACGCAGTCAAAATTTGAAGTGCTGTTGAGGTGAAAACGCAAACGGCAGCCGCGACGCGTAAAATAACAATGGAAAATAGCGGAGTGGAAGTTTGAAAAAATACGGAAACGTTGAAAATTGCTAGAAAAAGAGATAGTGCTTAGCTTAGTAGCGTGTTGCACCTTGCAATGGCTTACACAAACGTCGCAGCACTACGACGCGTTTAAAAACAACGTGAATGCACAAGGCATTAGCATCGAAAATAAAGCGTCTGTTTTCTTTCACGGAAGCAGTAGTAGTGTCTGCTAAGGGCTTTGTGCACCTTTCCTTTTTTTTTTTTCAAGAGAGAGCGTTTAAGCGCGGTGACCTAAAGATCTCAATAAGCTACTACGCCAGCGGTAAAATAATCATTTGTTGTTGTTGTTGTTGTTGTTAGTGTTATAAAGAAGAGTAGTTGTACAAAAAGTGCAGCGGAAGTGAAGGCAAAGGCAACAAAGAAACAAGTAAAACCAGTTTGAAGGCATCGTACGAATCGTTTATAAAACAGGAAACTGAAACTACCGGACTCTAAGCCGATAGCGCGCAAATTCAAAGAGTCTAGGATTAAAAAAAAAAAAGTAGGTCTGGAATGAAGCGTTTCGAGAAAAGAAAGGTGAAGAAGAACGCAAATGGAAAAAGAAGACAGCAGAACAAGGAGTCGCTCATATTGAAGAGAAAACGAGAGAAGTGACTGACTAGAGACGATGCAGCAGTCACAAAACAATTGATCGGCCATGCGAAACTGAGAGTGCACTCACACCGCTTCACTAAAAATGCTTGTCTATAGCGACAACATAGGAAAAAAAAAAAGGAAGGAACAGTGAGAGGACAAGAGAGAAAAAAAAACAGAAAAAACTTTGCGTAATGCGTTTGAAGAAAGGAATGAAAAAAGAGGGCGTATAGCTTATTGTATAGATCAGTTTAGTAATGAATATTTTGTGGATAAAGGAGCACATGGCACTGGAGTCTGAACTTTGCGGTACGGGAGCAAAGAATTAAGAGAAGCGACAACTTGTCTAAAAGAGGCACATCTTAGGCAAACGGTTTTCTGGTCCCTGCTGTGCTGCCAAAGTTAAATTGACCTTGTATCTTTAAAAGCACCTGCACGCACCAGCACGAAAGAAGAACTCGATACGATGCACCCTGCTAAAAAGCGGAAAAAAAAAAATGTTTGTGAAGTTCGCTCGTTGTTCAAGAGAAAATTATAAATTTCTTGAATGAGATAATTGGAAGAAATCTTCTTTTCACTCAAAACAAAAAGAGTGCTTGGTCGAGTTGGTAGTCCACTGGACACGAATAACAAGCAGCTGCTGTCTTAGTTGCACCTCCTGCTTTACTGCGCAGGTGATCAAGCGCATCTGGTCGCCCCGATATCGGTAGACAGCCAGGTAAAAGAAAAAATAACGCGCCCCGCAAAAAAGGCTTTTTGTTGCAAGTTTCTAATCTGCACAGTGTGGCAACATCCTGGGTATGAGAAGGCCTCCTAGCTAGTACTCTTTTCCTACTTGGCAAGGTTAAAGGACCGCCTTCTCGTGCTCTTCCAACTCGCGGTGATGCTGCGTGAGCATGCAGGAGTAGGTCAGCACGTACAGCCAGTCCCACATGGACTCAGGGAACCAACACGTGCACTCGCCACACCAGTGAAATGGTGCGCAGACGCAGCCAAGCCACAACACCGTGGAGTCCCAGCACGTCATCTTCAGATTGTACCGTTGCATCAGCATGAACTGATTCGCCTGGCAGGCACAGGGCAAGCAGAAGAGCACCTCCGCGATCAGACTACAAGTGGAGTTGCCCCGGCAGCACCCCGCACCGCCGCAGCAGCCGCCGCAGTCCGTACAACAGCTCCTGCAGCAGTCTTGGCTGCCACAGCACACGCAGTCACCGAAGCACGAATTCCCGCAGCAGCACCCACCGCCCCCGCGACACCCGCAGTCCCCGCAGCCCCCGCAGCACGACGCCTTGTCCTCCGCCCTTCCCCCCTCCTCCTCCTCGCCACCGCTGGTGCAGCAGCCGCCCCTGCCACGGCAGCACGCGCCGCTGCCGAGCTGCCCGCACACACCCGCGCAACAGCGGTAGTGGCGGTCCTCCTTCTGCAGCAGCCGCCGGCGGTGGGCGGCCACGACGCACCACGGCGCCACACACGCACCGAGGCAGAAGCACGTGTCGCGGCAGCACGCCCTGCACAGGGGCACCCGCCAGTTTTCTGAGCCGCCCCACTTTCGCATTGCTTGAAAGGACGGCGGCGGCGCGTACCAGCCGTCATCAGCTTGTTCGTGCGGCAAGGTGGGGACAGGGGCCGGCGTCATGCCGTCATCGCCATAATACACCTGCTGCTGCTGCTGCTGTGGTGATTGCTGCGGGGGCGGTGGAAACGAAGACGGCGGCATCCCAGGCGGTTCCGCGTAGACGACGGGGGGCTGCGGAGCAGCTGCGGAGTTCGCATTTTGATCTTCGTACGTGTAGTAGGCGTTGTTGGCGGTGGCGGCGCCGCCGTTAGCGTAGTTGTAGTTGCTGCCGCTGTTCACCTGGGACGGCATGACGTACGGCTGCTGCGGCAGCTGGCGCTGTTGGGGTGGCGGCGGAGCGTAGGCGGTGCCCTGCCCATACGTTGGTTCCACGTACCCTGCTGGTTGTGGCTCCAATCCGTCCATCGCTTGTTGCTCCTGCTCCTGCTGCTGTGCCTCATATCCCTCCCCTTGCTGCGCCTCTTGCTGTTGTTGCTGCTGTTGTTGTTCGTTCGGGGAGTACATCTGATTGTACTCGTTTGCGGTCATGTAGCCTATGGAGCCATCTGGCATCTCGTAGTAGTAATAGTAGTCCTGCCCACCCTCCGCCCCAGCTGCCCCTTCCTGCTGAGGCGGTACGTAGCCCCCGACGCTATTGTTGTTGGTACTGCCGTTATAGGCCCCGTCTCCCGACATGTTTGGCACCACTCCTATTTCGTGTTTCTTTTTCTTTTAAAGTCAGTCCGGCGTTTCGTGAGGCGTGGAAGTAACACCCGCAGTGAGAAATGAACACGCACGTAGACGCGATGTAAACAGCACCACACCGAGCATTCGGAAACAAAATTACAAAACACAAGAGAAAACGTGTGCGTGACAAAAAAAGGAGTTTTAGTGGCGCGAGCAGTCATAGTGAAAAAACAAAACATCAACACGCTTTGGTTTCGAAACCTTGAAAAAAAAAACAGGCGTTTTCACTGTGGCTCGGCTTGGGTAAAAGCAACCGCGACAAAGCGCCTTGCTTCAACAGCCTGAACAGCTCGTATTCCTCTATGACCATCTCCATGTGTTTTCAGTCAGCTGCTGCTCAACGAGCTGAGCATGTAAAAACCAGGTGGCAAGTACGTGCGTTCCCTGGTGCGACACAAACTCCCTAACAACTATTCTTTCAGCATATTTCCTTTCCATTACTAATGTAAAGAGAGCAGCGAGGCAGGTAGAAAAAGAGAACGATAAGAACCACACGACAGCAAAAACAGAGCTTGGCGACACTAGGTTATAATAAGAAATGATTTGCCCAAAATGAAAAAAAAAAACGTTGACACATAAAAACGAAGGAAAGGGATTCCACAGGAACCTTCGTCTTAATGGTTTTTTTTTTTGCTAGTGTATAATATTATCAAAGCTGAAGAAAACAGAGAATATGAAGCTTAGACACGAGAGGTCAGCTGGCCAAAGTCGTCCACTTTGCCGGACACCCACCCTTCCAAGAGGGGATATGTGGCAGTGTTTGGCGGCGAGGTGACGAAGTCAGGGTGCTGCCCTGCCAGCATCAGCGCCACATCCCTCTTCGCCACCCAACGCACCTGTACCAGCTCCTCCTTCTCCACCACCAAATCTGGGCTGTCCTCCGCCACGGCGTAATAACACGTCATCAGCTGAAACGGGAACGGCCAGGGTTGGGAGCCGACGTAGCGCAGGCTCGTCACCCGCGCACCTGTCTCCTCCATCACCTCCCGCACCACCGTCTCCTCCATCGACTCCCCTTGCGCCACAAAGCCAGCCAAAATCGTCAGCCGCGGCTTACTTGAGGGTGCTGACGTGCCGCGCTGCTTCCGCTCCGACATGAGCACGTTGCCTTTGCCATCCAACACAGCCACAATCATTGCTGGCACCACTGGAGGG
>MDUD01002742.1:26767-43847 GCA_002216565.1 Crithidia mellificae | reverse complement strand
CCCTTGCCTTTTTTCACCTTTTGTGATGTTCCCTATGTAGACGTTGTTGACTTCTACATAATGCTCTGCTTGCTTTGTCTTTTTTTTTTCTCTGTTACTGTTTAGCTTTCACCGTACAATTTTCCCTCTGTTTTCCGTCTTACCTCCCCTCCTCCCTTCTACTTCCTCCCTCTCAGTGAGTGTAACGTATTTGGCGTACAAAGCAGCCTCGCTTTCAGTGAGGTTCGATCGCTGAAAAAGGAAAAGAAAATTTTTTAAGCTACCGCTTTCAACGCAACGCGCAATCGAGCAAGCGCTTCTTTTTTTCTGTCTTCTCCCGGTTTTTCTTTTTTCATTTACGTTTCTTAATTGTTAATTTGTCACGCGCAAAACGCAACAACAACAATTGCTGAATATATGCTTTTGCAGTGATGTCGTTTTACACGCAGAACATACCGGCCCTTGATCAAAACAAAAATTTTGTCTCTTCCTTTCTTTTCATTACTTTGCCTTCTAATCTAAACGTCAAAGCCCTTGCTCTCTTTTTTCCTTCTTCTCCTTTTGTTTCTCTCGCAGCCTTTCGGTCGCAAAAAGTTTCTGACGTCACCGGCTGGAACAACGAAAACTTGCAGCGGGCGTTTTCTGCTGCGATAGTAGAAACACGAATACGAGAGACCGAAGAGAAAAAATATATAGGATCCTTTTTTAGCTTTTCACTTTTTCTTTTCTTTTGTTCGAATCTTTTCTACTTAAATTGTCTTGACTCAATGATTTATTTGCTTCTATTCTAATTTACCAAAAAAAAACCTACGACTCATTCTGAGCAACCAAGGATGGTTAAATGTCATCTTTTCTAGTTTATTGTTTCTCTTCAATTTATTTGCTTTGTTGGTTTTTATCCTTTTTGTATTTGTCTTTATTTTCGTAAACGATTGTTTTTTCTCTTTTGCCATTCGCCTAATGTGCTCGTTTATGACACGCTTTCCGTTTTCCTCCATCTCCGCATCTTTCTTTTTTTTTTATTAGTTGTTGCTGTTGTGCTTTTCTGTGTCTTCGACTTCTTTTGCTTTTTTTTTGTTTTTTTGTCTACTTCTGTCCGTCTCTACTTTGTTTATAATGTTTCCTCTGCTCTTAGCTGGATTATAACTATCATTATCTCGTCAAAGCTTTTAATTTTGTGGTAACGGACACATACACACAAAAAAAAAGTTTAATCAAGCCGTTATCTTTGCTTTTTCCTTTTATTTTTAACTCTCACCCCTGGTGATTCAATTGCCCACTATCACTTTGATCGTTTGCTTCCTTCTTCCGTCATAAAAATTATCAAAACTTTAACTAAACCCTCTTCTTTTGTTATTTTCTGTTCTGCCTCTCCTCACGTTGACGTTGCTTTTCTTGCCAGCTTTTGTACTTCTTTTTCAGTTATCCCCCTTTCACTTGCCTGTCAATGGGACCATGCTATTCTCTTCCCAAAGCAAAAAATAGAGATTGAGCGTACCTCAAGCCACGGAAACTCCAACGGACAAGATGCAAAACGGCACATAACAAAGCAATTTTTGTTTTTCCACAGTCGAATCACCGGCCATAATTCTGTTGCACTTGTTGTTTCCTTCTTACTGTAGCAGCAGATTTTGTGGTGTTCTGTTGTTTCTGTGATTTATATATTTCTCTTTTTCTCGTTTAAAATGGAAAGGGACAAATCAGCAGGGTAACAACGCGGCATTTTCTCTTGCATTGCCCTCTTACTTTACTTTTTACAGGCGCTGCGAAAATGGGAACAAAAGGTGGAGAGCGCACATGCATATCCCTAACCATCTTAAGTTAAGTGAAAACAAGCAAAAAAAAGCGTAAACATTTTTCTCTCTATTTTCTTACCCTGTCAAACACCAAAGGTTGCTAAGCAAGGTTCAGTAATTTTCTCTTGAAAGAATAACATTTACAATCTTCTCTCCTTTTCTTGTTTTTCAATTTTTTTCTACTTTTCACTTTTTCCCTCTTTGACTGAAAGTTTATTGCGAAGAAAAAGACTAAAATAAGCCCACTGGATCAACAACAAATTTCCTCTGGCGTCTTTTATTTTTTCTTGGCTTTCCAGTTCGTATTTTGCTGGTCTAATACACTGTGCCTTTTTTTTTTTCTCTTTCTGGCAATTTTTCATATATGGAACACACGCCCTCGTGTTTTCATCTCTCTTTCTCTTTTTCTTGTTCCGAAACGTTATGTTTTTGCTCACAACGACAACAAATCCATTTTGTAATTCCGTGCTGACTTTCAAAAGAGATAAGTCGGCGAACTGCATTTTTTAAATATATTTGATTGTGACCCTCATTTTTGTGATTCTCAATGTTTGAGATTTAAAATGATAATAAAAAAACCAGCATCGCAACAACAGCTGTGTTGTTGTTGCTTTTCTAAAAGGAATGTGAAGGTCTTGTAGCGCTTTTTAACGTGCTTAAAGTGGATAAAGGTCAAATTGAACGTCTTTTTGCTTCCTATGGGGAAAAGCAAAAGAGAAGTGAGAAAGGAGCCACTAGACAAGAACTCTCTTTTGCAACGTATTATAGATGATGAAGTGATGTTTTTCTAAATGTGCTACGGGTTGACGAGTGAGGAAAAAGATTTGCAGTATCGCTTTGAGACACTGCTACTCTATGTGAAGAGCTGTAACTTAAAAGTGAAATTTCTTGTATGACTGTGTCTTTTTCTTTGTTAATTCGCAAAACCTCACCGCTGTTTGTCCATATTTTTTTTTTTTTGCAATCTGTTGTGTTAGCCACTCTTCTTTAAGCACACTATCTTTTTTTACAAATCAACTACCTCACTGCTCACTGGACCAAAACAAAACAATTCTTTCAAATAAGTTCGTCAGACTTTAACTATAAATCTGGCTTTTTCGCCAATTTTGTCGTTGTTAAAATTACAAGCTACAGAAGCACGGCAAATTTAGATTTGCGTGAACCAACAACAGCAAAAAAAAACTTCCAAGTTTCAATTAATATTCTATACTTAAGCTCACCTCACTAGCAGATGTCCTCTCACGTGCCCTACCCACAGGAAAAGGAAGAGGAAGCGCCACCGGCAGGAGCCCCCACCGCACCCGCTGGAAAGTATCAGGAAAGCGTCCCTCCATGCGCCGCCGCTACCGCGCCTGCCGGTATTCCCGATAAAAAAAGCAGCAACGGCAACTCGCCGAATCCGACAAGGAAGAGCGATGGCACACAGGAAATGACGGTGTACACGACGCCGATCAGCGTAGAGGCCGCGGCGGCACCGCCGGTGCGCACGTATGTGGAAACGACACTATCCGTCGCACGTGGAAGTGAAGTCGGTGCTAATCCCCATTATCCTCATGTGGCGACAGCTGCCGAGTCGACACGCGAGGAGGCCGCTTTTACGGATCCAAGTCACGCCACCTCGAAGGCGACATCGCCGAATGAGAATGTCGTCTCGAACCGAACCCTTCCCGCCTCGGCCGACGGCGTCTCCGTCACGACCACCATTACACGCGTCACAACCCTGCAGCCGTGCAAGATTGTGTACTACTACGCGGACAACACTTCCCACACGTACGTTCTGCAGAACACGACAACGCTGAGCGCGGGTGTGCATGGCAGTGCGGCAGCCGTCACCGCAGCCACGGCGGGGATCGGTGAGGCTCTCTACACCCCACCGACGGAAGGTCCGTCGCGGCAGAGCGCGAACAGCCTTCGTAAGCGCCGTGGTCTGCAACAACAAACACACCAGCGTGGTGGTGGGGATGGTGGTCGTTACGCGGGCAGTCCTCACCGCCTCTCCACCACTCGTGCCGCGCGCATTCCGAACTCGCACGGCGGGGACTCCTCCTCGCTCGTTTCCTTCGACTCCGGCACCACAGACGACGATGAGGATCACCACGACGACGTGGACGACCTCGAGAATGGTAATTTGTTGGTGGCAGGCAGGGAAAGCGGTGGTGATGGCCGCACGCCGAAGCACAATGCCGTGCAGCTTCTCGCGCCGGCTGTTGCGGGGCCGCCGTGCGCGTCCTGCGGTCAGTGTGCGTGTCTCGCCACGGTGTACAAGCCACCTGAGTACGTAAGCGACATCACGCCGGCGAACCCGCGCATCGGCTCACCGGGACCCGTGACGCTCTTCGCTTTCGGTTTCACGACGTGCCTGTACAACGTGCACCAAGCCGGCATCTGCCCGATGAACCTCACCACCATGGGACTCATCTGCTTCTACGGCGGTCTGGCGCAGTTCGTGGGCGGCTTCTTTGAGTTGATCAACAAGAACACGATCTTCTGCACGCTGGATGTGACGTACGGGGCCTTCTGGATGGCCACGGCGGTGACCAACTTGGTGCCGGAGAACGACAACGTCGTGGCGGCCGCGCCGAAGAACTACATGGGTGGGTTCTTCATGCTGTGGTTCTTCTTCGCTGGCACGATGTTCGCCTCCTCCTTCAAGTTCTCGTACGTGCAGATGCTGCTGAACTTCTCCGTGACACTGAACTTTTTTCTAAATTTTCTTGGCAGTTTCATTGGGAGTAAGACCCTGCTGCACGTGGCGGGTTACGAGGGCATCGTGGAGGGGTGCCTGGCGACCTACGTGGGCATGGCGTTCACGATGCGCGACATTTACGGGCACAGTATACTGCCGTTGTTCTTCCAAAAGAACTTCCGCATTACGGAGTGGTAGAACTTTTACACAAAGTTGACGAATGAGTTTGTGTGTATCGGCCGCTTTGATTCTAAATGAAGAAGCGTTCGCTTTGTGAGTCCAAGGCGGATCAGCAACCGCGCTCTTCTATTGTTCTCTTAGAAGAGCAAAGCAACAGCTTTGGGAGTAGACATTTTCCCTTTTCCTCTGTTGACACTAGCACAGAACAAATAAACTCAACGCGGTTATTTTTTTCTGAGTTTGTGCGTGCGTTTGCTTCGAGCTGTTGCGGTTTTTGCTCAGTCAGTGAAGATGCGCCGTTTTTGTTTTTTTTTTCTGGTCTTTGCTCATTGCGTTGCGTAAGGTTGTGAAGGAGTTTTTTTGTCTATAAACGTGCTTTTCCTTTGAAGCTTCACCTTACCACGCTCACCCAACTGTCAGCAGCAATTTATTTTACTATTTTCTTTATATATTTTTTTTTACGACACGTTTTATGCCTGTGAAAGGTCAATGATTTTAAAATTGGCCTTTCATTGCTTATTTTTTTTTCTGGCTTCATTAATTTGAAAACTGCGCTACGACAATTTGAAGGCTGCTAAAGAAACGTTTAAACCAAAAATTACTTGTAAGAATAAAACCTAGCCTTCTTGTAATATCTTCGACAAATAGAATTTGCTGCCAGAGAGCTCACTTTTTTTTCTTTTGCACGAATCGACTCACACACAAAGGCGAACACGCACATGTGTGCACTGAATTGCAAGCGGAGTTGCTGATCGTCGCTTCCCCCCATGAAAGACACCAAATGGATGCCGGTGCGACGTAGGAGCAACTTTGCCGTGCACACAGATTTTTACTTTTGTTTTGAAGCTTTCTTTTCCCAAAATTCCCACTTCTGAGTGCCTGTAATTTTATTTTCTTTTCTTTGTTTTTTTCCTTACTTGCCGCTAATTCATTTGACCTCAAAACTTGATACTTTCGTTGTTCTCCCTAATGTACTATTANGCTTTTCACAAATTGCTGTTTCTCAATCTTGCCTTGCGCTGGAACGCATTCGGGATTTTTTCATGCGTGTGCGGATGTGTTGGATTTCCCTCCGTTGGTTGGCGTCAACACGTTACGTTAAACTTGGCTTCTTCTCAATTTTTTTTTTTAGTTCTTCCTCACGCACAACTAAACTGGTACTGCGAGTCAGCATGTTTCAATCAAAACTGATGGTTCAATAGCGTAAAGAAAAAAAAAATTATGAAAAGACGTACAACGTCACGCGCGCCTTGCTCAAACATGGTTCCAATACAAGAAAATCTCAGCAGTCTTTGTAGTATCAATATTAAGTTTATTTCCCCTCAGCCTTGAAGCAACATCCGATAACGTTAGAAAACACTCGGACAGAAACAAATAGCTTTGCTTGCTCAGAGAAAGTGACACGCACCACCTTAAGTTGATTGCGAAGGTAAAGAATAAACACTCTGGTGCTTAAATTACTTACTTACTTCTTTGTCAACACCCTCTCCCTCTCCTCTTCTTTTATGGACCATAATCACTACTATAATTATCTTAAAATCTTAAACTTCCCGAACACCTCTGTTGTTTTTTCTTTGTAGACTTAAAGCTTAGATCTATTCAAAGCCATCAAGCGAACCAGCTCAATTCGTATTATCTCTCAAATTTGTTTCCTTTTTTTTTTGTCTTCTTCTCAGCTTCGCTCAGCGTGCAGTTCTCTTCCCTCGTTTTGCGTAGTCTCGTCTTCGACTTTCTTGCATACAAGTATCAGCCTCACATACGAGTCTTTTAGGCGAGCTCAATTAACCAGAAAAAAAGGATTACAAAAAACCCTTTCAAAAATCAATACGTCTTTTTGTTTTTGTGTGGACTATTTCTGCTCACGTGCACCTCAACTCACGAAATAAACAAGCAAATTGAAATGTCCAAGGTAGAGTCAGACAGGGCGGAAGGGAGCGGCAAGGTTCCCACAACCGCGGTTCCTGCCACGCACTCCAATAACAACAGCACGAGTCTTAACCACACGTCCGCCAGTCCCCACAACAACAATAACAACACGAGTGAACCGCATGGCTCCGGCCTACCCCGCAAGGGCACGTTCAATCGCCTCATGCAGAGTCACGAGAGCATTGCACATGACCTAAGCGGTGACCTGAAAGCGCGTCGCAGTGCGGCGAGCTACGATTACTTGGCAGGGCAGGGCGATGAAATGCGGCCGGCGGGCTCGGCGGATAAATTCAGTTACCACAACGCAAAGAAGCCAACACGGGGGAAGAGCTACGACTACCTGGACGAAGATCAGAACCGCGCGCCGCCCGTGCCGCGCGCCTCCACGGGCAGCATGTCCAACCGCGGCAACACGATTTACTTCGAGTCGGAGAGCGATGACGAGGAGGCGTTCTTGGACCACCAGATCCGCATTCTCGAGGTGAAGAAGGCGAAGCATGGGGTGTGCTGCATCGGTAACCCTGGCCCGATCGGCATGTTCGCCTTTGGGATGACCTGCATTCAGTTCAGTCTGTACAACACCCTCGTCTTTGATCAGTACTCCGTTATCCCCGCGCTGGGGATCTGCTTCGGCGGCGGCACGTCGATGATCATGGCGGTGATCGAGTGGGTGAAGGGAAACACCTTCGCCTACGTTTCGTTCATGGGCTACGGGGCGTGCTGGTTGTCGATTGTGTGCATCTGGATGCTGCCGAACTCGTCGAATGGCGGCTCCCCGCTCATCGCCCCGCCGAGTCTGTACTTCGTCGGCGTCTTCTACCTCCTCTGGGCCCTCTTCTCACTCCTCTTGACGTGCTGCACGCTGCGCATGAACGTCGCGATCTTTCTCGTCTTTTTGACGATCACCCTGATGTTCTTCCTACTCGCTGGTGGGTGCATGGCAGGAAATAAGACGGCCGTGAAGGCGGCAGGGTACGAAGGCGTGGTCTGCGGGTCCTTGGCAATGTACATGGGCGTGGCGGAGGTTCTGAACGAGGTGTGGGACCGCACGATGCTCCCTGTCATTCCGATGACGCAGCTGTTGGGCTGGCTTGGTGCCAACAAGCTTGCGAGGCAGGAGGAGAAGGAGGAGGAGACGACGAGTGAGGAAGAGGAAGAGGAAGAGAAGAAGCCGGAACGGAAGAGTGAGGACCAGCACACGCAGCCGCATGAGGACGATCAGACGGATGAGGGACAGGAGGTGACGCAGATGGAGGCGAATAGAAAGGAGAATTAGACATTGATTTATCCTAAACTTCAACGCCCTCTCCCTCTCTCTCTCTCTCTTTTCACCTGTGTTTGTATTTGTTGCGCGAGTTCATTCGTGCCTTCACCTTCCTTTTTTTCTTAAAACGATCTCGATTCGCATTTCTTGTACTTCAAAGATTCTTTTCTTGAATTTTACTTGCCCTTTTTAAGTATTACTACTATTTTTGAACAAGCAAATAGGACTCTGCTATCGTACATTGAGCATGCTCGAAGCAGATGTGACAATTTTGCTTGTCTCGTTTTTCTCTCTTCTGAGTCGAATACTTTACTGGTTTAGGATGTCGGTTGTTGTTGTTGTTTTTGTTTTTGTTTTTTCCCCCATTTCTTTTTAAATTACCTGACTCCCATTGCTAAGTGTTTCTTTTTCTTCTTCGTCCTCATTTGCTATCTATTTTCTCAGTTCAGACATCTTCTTTGATTTCACAATGCTTCCTCCTCAGAGTATGTGCGTGTTGCTTCAATTCGCGCACGTACAGCCTTTGCAAAGAGCAAACAAATCAACAGAATCAATTATTCATTCACGCACCTGTCATGCTGTGCTTGCGCGCTGTTTTCAATGTCTCTTTGTAATTTGTGTACTTGAGTCTTGTCTGTTTTTCTCTTCTTTTTTTTCCTTCAATGATTACTTCATCTCGATACGAGAAAAAAAAGATTTCGACATCACGAAGGCAAGAAAATAAATTAAAAAAAATCAAGTTACTCTGGGACAGTGTGCTCGATCGCATAAAAAAAAAAACAACGTTTAAATTAAAAAAGAAAAAACTTCAAATACTTGACTACTAGACGCCATATATATATATATATATTTATCTTAGGACATCGGTGTTTTCCTTTCCTTTTTTTGTTTCGTCCTGTTCAAGTCTACAAAACCAACAAGAACTTTGATTTTTACTGTTCTCTCTATTCTGAGTCTTCCACTACCATTTGTCTCTTTTTAGTTTTCCATCTTAATGATTTTTTTTGATTTTATAAAACTACTTTATCTCGACTACGTTACGACGAATCCCTACTAATTATAACTAAGTAGGAAAGAAGATGATGCACGAAAGCAACTCTTCTTTACCCCCATTACCTTTTTTCATGTTAAGTTTCCGCGAGGTATTGCAGCAGGCAACGCTATCACGTTTTTCCTCTTTTCCTCCTTTAACTTCGTAATTTACAAACTTCTTTTTGCTTCTATTTCGTTGTTCAGCGTATTGTAATTCTGTTTGCTCTGTAACAATTAATACCAAACTCTATTTTTTCTTTCTGGCCTGTGATTCGTGCTTTGCTGAGTCGTCTTGAAAACCCCCTTTTTTTTTTTTTGCGCATCTCTCAGTCCCACCTTTGGGTTGCATCGGATGTGACTAGCTCACGACTAGGAGCTGCAGTGATGCACGTCTACTTAACAATTTCTTACCTATGAATGTACGTGCCAAAGACTACGCACACTCTAATCTTTCTCTCACATACAAAAATAAACAAGGAATAAAGCAGCATGCAGGCGTCAAGCAACTGCTATTTCTAACTGTCGCAGAAACGGTGAAACCAACAAAGGCTTCTTTCTCTTTGTTCTTCTCTTCTCCATTGTTATTTCGTTTTTCTTTCCTGCGCGCGTGCATGCATCGGCACATTAAAGTTCGGAGTTAGATATAATTTTTGAGCAACCATATAATTATATATTCTACTGCCTATATGCTCCTACATGTGCTTTTTCAAAGCGATCTCATTACAGAAGGACTTTGCTTCTTCCCTTTAACAAAAGAGATTTTGCAAAAGTCTTACGATGTTGTTGATCGCATCTTTGTAGCGAATTATATTACATTGCTTCGACTTATGTGCCTGTGCGGTAGTGCGTTTTCATTTGAGAAAAGAAAACATAAAAACTTGGTTTTCAACTGCGCAGAATAAGAAGCCTTTGCGTGTTTGCTATTTTGTTTTGTTTCAATAACTAACCTAAATGATCCCCTCGGCTACAAACAATAGAGTTCACTTTACATTTCCATTCTTTTATACCCCAGTATTTGCTTTTGAAATCTGTTTTTCAATAAAGTAGAAGAGTAGGGGAAAGAACATGCGAGGAAGCAAAGAAAGTAATCTGAAACCACTTTCAACTCCATTCAATTCCCTTCCTACTTCTCTTTATTTTCACCTTAGTCATTCTCTCTTTAGTTTTCGTTTTTTCTTTTTGTTTCTTTGTTTGAGGAAAAGACAAACCTGATAGCGCGACTTAGTAGTCGATTTTTTTTCCTTTTTCTTTCTTTTATTTACTTTAGCAATTCCTTTCACAACTTCACACTTTTTAAGGTTTCTACCTTTTTTCTCTCTAATTCCCGACAATCTTTACCTGCTTTCTTCCATGTTTTTTTTTCCTTTGTCTTTCTCTCTCTCTCTTTTCTGCATTATTTTCCAGCTAAAAAATAAGAAAAGGTATTCCTTGTGCTACAGTCGAAAAAGAAAGATGAGACGGCACCTTGAGAGAAAGAACGAAGGCAAGTTTTATTTTATTTGGCAGCGTGCCCGCCAATGCTTTCCTCTTCCCGAGCGAGGGGCTTTCTTTGAATAGTGCAAGTGAGACAGATAATTGTACGTTCTCTTTCCTCTCCTTCCCCATATTTAATTTTCTTTTTTTTTCGGTTTTCCCGTTTCCTTTTGCGGACTCTGCTGCTCTTTTGTTTTTTTCCCCTCTATCGCTCCCCGCTGTAGACCCTGACCTGCGCATAAAATTGTAACTTCTAAACTGTAAACAGAAGGTGAGCGAACATTCAGCAGCAGAGACAAAAAGAGATGAGAAACACGAAACAAAACGACGGTTTTTTTATATACATCGTAGTGAAGTCTGAATACATCATTATCTTTCATTTTTTTTTAACCTTCGAAGGCTATGGCTATTCCTAATTACAGAAAAAAAAACTCACATATATATTCATATTTTAACTCGATACTAAGTCACCTCTCTACTTTCTTATCTCCCGACTCGATTCTGTGTTTAAACAAATGTTTTCTATTCTCTTCACTGAACGAACGAAGTGGAGCATTGGGCAGAAACGCAACTACTGACGTCTCCGATTAAGGCTGCGTGTTCTTTTCCCCCAGTGCTCACCGATCTCTTTTATTTCTATGGTCACGTCAGGACTCCGCATCCCTTTTATGGGTACGCGGACTTTTTGTGTATTCGATTCTTACTTTAGAAAACAAAACCTTTGTTTTCCTCTTTGCCAAGCTTAATCATTAGCTTTCCCTTTTTTCCTTTTCCTCCTCTTTACGCCACCGAACGTTATCTACTTGTTTTCTTTCTCAGAATATCAATTTTAAATACACAAAATGTTTCTTTATCTATGTTTTTTGAATGCGTTTTATTTGCCCTTCCTTTAGTTTGCGAAATTCAAATTTTCAATAAAATATGTTTTTGGCTAGTTTTGACTTTTATTTTATCAGTGTTTTACGCGCTCGATTAAAGCCTTGCCGTGATTTCCTGAAGCTACTTTTTTTTTTTCTGACTGGCCAAACTTTTTGCAGACTAGGATGAGGATCACGATCTTCTTCTTTTTCTTCTCTTCTTTTCTTTGTGCTTGTGTTTTTATTTCCTCTACCTGGAGCGTATATGCGCTTGTGCTTATAAGCAACGAGGATAGAAAAAACACAATCTTATCCAGCGCCAACATCTTATCGTTCACGTATATGTGTGTTCGTTCCACTAGGACCATTAGGAGCAATGAAATCAAAACGATGAAACGATAAAAGGGAAGGTTGAAGTACGCCTTTGCTGGTAACGGTGTGGTGTCTTCGTGCACGACAGAATCGACCTCCCTTTTCTTCATCTCCTCTTTTTTATCATTTTTGATGCGCGCATGGGCTCCTCTTAGTTTTCTTTGTTTTCTTTTCTCCACTTTACCGTCACATCTTTTTCTCGTAGGCGGAAAAAAAAACGAACATTCTCATCCTAGTTTCCGTTCTTCTTCTTCATTGAACTCTCTGTAAAGCTAATGTTGAAAAAAAAATGGGGGTTGTTTCGCTTTCCGTCATTCCCGCTCTTGAAGCCGAGCTCGCAGGTAACGCCACATCACTTTTCATCGCCCACTTTTTTCTTTTATTTAGAATGTCCCTCTTTTTTTTTCTTTATGTATTTTCGTCTGGCGATGCCAGCGTTGTGGTCGGCTCTGGAGCGCAACCGGATAACTGAACGAACACAAACCTTTCTTTTAACACACACGCAAACTGAATCGTAAAGGAAAACTAACGAAAAGAAGGTTGTTGCTATGAATGAAGTAGGGTGAACATCATGCAAAGGATGCATCATCTTTTATTGTCGCGTGAGCTGGATAGTTAGAATTTAGAATAGAATTACGCCAACATATGGCCGATAAAGCTGTGATTCATCTTTGATCACTTTCTGTTTGTCTTCTGCTGAAACAGACTCGGCACAACGAGCCACTCCTGACAGTCAGCCATGATGAAACGCTCTAGACTATTTTTTTTTTGTCTTTTCAACTCTTCGACCTTGCCTACTTGAGCTTGTTTAACATTTCTATTTGTCATTTCCACAAACTGACACATAATAATCGCAGTTAAGCAGCTTCCTTCACAGCCCGCTTATCCTTCATTTCGCACACTCTGTCTCTTTACTCTCTCTCTCAAACACAATCTTCGATCACTCGGTTGACGTTTGTCCGTTCTGGCTTGCTTCCACATCAGATAAAACACACGCACCCTTTAGTAAAAACGGTTTCCCGTTCACACGAGTATTTTCTCTTCGCAGCTTTTTAAGAACTAGCAAGTAATCAATTTCTAACTCGCGCTGTGTTTGCATCACTCTCTCTCCCTTCAGGCCTTTTCTCCACGATCAGAAGAAGCCACCTTTTCGCCCACCTTCGCTCTTTCTCTTGCTCAAATAAACAACCACAAAAAAAATGTCCAGCACGAACCTCGACAAGGGTGAGGAGCACCCCAAGACCTCGGCGGCCGAAGTCCAGGACAGCAGCCTGAAGCACAACAGCAGCAACAACAACAATAATAACAACGCCAGCCCCAACAACGGGCAGAGCCACTCCGGCTTGCCGCGACAGGGCACCTTCGGTCGTGTCTTCCAAAGCCACGGCAGCATCGCGCAGGACCTTAGCGGAAAGCTGAAGGCACGCCGCAGCCACGCCAGCTACGATTACCTCGCCGGCGCCGGCGATGATCAACGCCAGGGCGATACCGCGGGGAAGTTCAGCTACCACACTGGAAAGAAGCCGTCCGGGCACCGCAGCTTCGATTACCTGGACGAAGATCAGAACCGTGCCCCGCGCATCCCGGTGATGTCGAACAACAGCCTCGCCGGCGCACGCAACGGCCCGAGCTACTTCGACTCGGACAGCGACGACGAGGAGGCGTTTTTGGATCATCAGATCCGCATGCTGGAGGCGAAGCAGGAGATGCTGCGCGCTCGCAAGGTGGCGAACCCGGGCCCGATTGGTTTGCTTGGCTTCGGCATGACGACGATCCTCTTGAACCTACACAACACCGGTGTGTTCAAGCTCTACTCGGTGATTCCGGCCATGGGCATCTGCTTCGGCGGTGGTGCGCAGCTCATTGCCGGTCTGCTGGAGTGGACCCGAGGCAACACGTTCGCCTACGTGGCCTTCGTCTCCTACGGCGCGTTCTGGTTGTCGCTCGTGTGTGTCTGGATGCTGCCGAATGCCTCCACGGGAGACTCACCGCTCGTGCACGCGGCGGATGGCTACTTTGTAGGCATCTACCTCGCCCTGTGGGGTGTCTTCTCCTTTGTCATGATGATCTGCACGCTGCGCATGAACGTCGCGATCTTTCTCGTCTTCCTGACGGTGACACTGCTCTTCTTGCTGCTCGGCGGCGGCAACATGACGGGCAACGCGACGGCGCTTCGCGCGGCCGGATACGAGGGGATTGTGTGCGGCTGCCTCGCGCTCTACCTTGGTGTGGCGGAGGTCGTGAATGAGGTGTGGGATCGCACAATTCTCCCTGTCATTCCGATGACGCAGCTGCTGGGCTGGTTTGGCGCCAACAAGGCCGACAAGGAAGAGGCGCCGGCACCGAAGGAGGAGAAGCAGGATTAACAAGAGCAGTGAAAGCTGTTGCTTGTTTTGTTGCTGCGTTGCACACTCTGTTTCCAATGCCGTGTATTGTACGTTGGAAAGGAAAAAGAAGGAAGGAAGCTTGACGTTTTCTTTCTGTCTAGGTAATTACCAATTTTTTCTGTCGTGCTATCTTCCCTAAGTGTTTCTTATAACAACTCATTACACGCGTTGAGAAATGTGTCAGAAGCTAATTGCTATTTCTTTTTTTTTTTTTATAATCTGATTCGATATTAAAAAACGAAGGTAAGGAAAGGCGATTAACAAATTCAGAAGAATATCTATATAAATGCTCTCCAATTTTTTTGTTTGTTTCACACGATCGTAAGGTGAAGGTGTCTGCTTAACAAAAGCTATTCTCTTGTTGTTGGCATCCTTCATTTGCTAAAAAAATATATATATATATTTATTGTCTGCTTGCTACTGCGCTTCGAACTTGATCGCTTTATTGAATGTCTGTGTCCCCAATATTTTTTTTTTCTCTTGATTCTTTCTTGAGAAATCATCAAAATAGAAAAGGCAACGCGCTGGATTAAAGGAAAAACAAACAGTCGTTGGCTAACAAGAATAGTAGTAATTTTAATAAACTCAAGAACACAAAAATAAAACGCTTCTATTTGTTTTAAACCTCTTTTTCTGTGAGCACACAACTGTGCTTACGGTTTTTCTCTCCGGTGTTCCTCAAAATATATATATTTTCTTTCTTTTTGCTATCAATGTGCGTTTGCGTTGATTGGTTCGCGGCTTTGACGAGTACGTAGGTACCAGCTTTTTTCTTCCTCTTTGCCTTACACTTGCTCTCTCTTTCACCGCTTTTCATTCTTCTTCTTTTTTTATAATTGTGGTCTGCTTGCTTGGTGAAAAAGCAACCGCTAAGGAAAGCCAACTTTCAGTCTGCTTACCCTCTCGCCTTTTGTCGCTTTTTTTTTTTTTTCATTTGTAAACCTCCTCTTCTTTTGTTCGTTTCTAATTGTCTCAAAAGACTCGGCCTTACAATGGTACGCCGTGTGTAGTTTGTAGTGAACAACCAACGAAAGAAGAAGAGAAATCGGCTAGAACCAAAATGTCAATTATGTGCTGTTCCGCTCTAATGTTTTTATTTTTCCCCCACTTCGTCGTTGTATTTTATAAAGTGGTTGTTTTTGCTATTAGTATTTGTTACTTCAGGTTTGTTCTCGTCAACTCTTTTTCTTTTTTTCTTTATTACACCACGCGTGAATCTCAAAGCGTTTTTTTGGATGTTGTGCAGCTGCAGCAAAACTTAATATCTTAAACAGTTTTCTTCTCTCCCTACGATTTTTTCTTTTTTCTTCGTCTGATCATGCTTCTCATACGTATCAAATTATCTTTTTTGACCCTTTTTTTTTACTGTTCCTGTGTGCCCAATTCGATGGCCTCGACACTTTGATACCACGTACATACTAATAACACCTTTAGAAGTGCGGCTTGAACGTGGTTGTGTTGTGCTTTCAAGACATGTTCGCTCTTTCATGTTCTCCTGCTTGTCAAAGACTTTTATCGCCAAACTAAAACGGCTTTCTTTTTCTTTAAAAGTAAAGCCGGCAGCTCAATGGCCCAATTTTTTTTTTAAAGGTTAGAATTGAAAAAGAAACAAATCTACGCGCAGTTATGCGCTGTGAGGTTTCCAGTTGCGCAGCACTTGACGACGAGTCGAAGGCTTTTTTGTTTGTTTATTTTTTTTTTTGCTTTTTGCCTTTACGCACTCAATTGACTTACAATAAACAATTCTTGGTTTACACCTAAAAAATATTTTTTTACGATACGTTGATCATCACTGCTGTTGTATATTTAGAAGAAGAAACTAAATCAAAACGTCTCATTTTTTTTTTTTCGTTTATGCCCTTTCGACTTAAAAAGAGAGTGGTTTTAAATGCTTACAAATGCACTCTTCAACATTTTTTCCCATTTTGCTGCTATCGATAAGACACCTCTATCTTTCTTGTTAAAGTCGCTTCGCTTGAGTTTATCTCAAAGACAGCAAAAATTGCGCGACCCTCGTTTTGCCTGTGTTGTTGTCCTCATTCCGTTAGTCGAGCTCTCCTCTTCCGTGTTCTGTGAGTGAAAGATTTACAAGGGAACAGCTGCGATTGGAGGAAGAAAGGAGATCACATAGAAAAAAAACACGGATTTTCACGCGCAACTTTTAAATTACAATATTAGAAAAAAAAACCTTTTCTTGTTTTCTATGTTATACACATTTAACATTTTCACTTGTTTAATCACCTAATTTACTTCCCCCTTAATTTCTTGGTTTCGTAAGTCGAAAAACAAATGCTTCCAGCATCGTAGCACGAAAAAGAGGTGAAAAGATTTGCAATGCACTGGATTAGTAAAGCTACCGTGTGTTCCAATTCTTACTCTTCGTCTTACCTCTGGGTCGTTGCTGTGTGCTGTTGCAAACAGTAGTTTCTCTCGCTTTACGTCACTCTTCTTTTTTTTTTTTTCTGTCTCACCCTCACTCTACTGCCAGCGCATTGATCTCCAATTGACTTGAGAATCATAACTTTTTTTTTCCCCACGCCAGTGATACTATATAGTATACGCTTTTCTTCTTTTTCGATTTTGCGAGTAACATACACATTGCTTTGTTGCTCCCCATTGATTTGAATCGGATTGAGATTGTTGTTTTTTTTTTTTTTTCGTGTCCTTCTTTGTTTGTCGGCGTGCTCAACATTGTTCTTTCAGGTCAAATTGTGTTTATTATTCCGACAACGGCAAGCCTCCATCTAAAATGTTATCTTTTTTTTTTTAGTACTGCGACTTGAATTTTCTTTAGAGCAAGTCGTTGTCTCCTAATAGGTTATCTTACACACATTAAATTGTCTTGCATTTATGTCCTCTCCGAAACAGTGTCCAGGATCATTCTCCTGAAAACAAGATTGACCAAAAAAGAAATACAAATCCATCAATCATTTTTTTTCCATTGTGTACTGTGTTCTTCCGCTTCCGTCTGTTGTTGCGTGCGCAAATGTGCACTTTATTGGTGGAACGCATTGAATGTCAGATGGAAGTTGCGATCTGAACATCAGTTTAGCAGCTCCATCACATTGACCGCACTAGTGCTTTTGTTTGTTTGTTTTCTTCCTCTTCGAATTCGCACAACGTAGCCG
>MDUD01002742.1:13536-26648 GCA_002216565.1 Crithidia mellificae | reverse complement strand
CTTTGAATTTGTTTCGTCAACCAGTTAATAAAAAACAAATATGGTAAAGAAAAAATGTGTATCAGGTTCCTTATTCAGTAGAACAATATTGGCTACACATGCTGACAGGGGTAAAGCCCTAGCTTTAAATGTACGAGCAAAACAACGTTTGTAATTCACTTGGGCACTACGCTGTAAAGCATGTATTCAAACGGGAAGCGCCAGCGATCGGTGTAAACAAACATGCAGAACAAACGCACAGTGTCTGATTCTTAGCAGAAAAAAAAAACGATCAATACTTGCTTTTTCAATTCAACTCCCTGTTTTTCTCTTGATTTTGGTTTAACCTCACAAATTTTCTCTTAAACAAACAACCACAACAGTATTCAAGTTGCACTTCCAGTTTGCTTCTTCTTTTATTTTTACTCGTTTCTCTCCACCACCAAAACTCTTCGCGCTGACCTTGATCTACTATTTGGAGATCTCTCCAATTCTCGTTCGAAAACCCCATTTTATTTCTCTTGCATTTCAAATCAGCATAATCGAGAAAAGAGAAATTCATTTTGAAAGCGCCACTCTTTTTATTTACGACCATCAAAAGCTAACAAAAAAATACTAAATAATACTATCAAACTAACTTAATTGCAACTCACAGAGTTTCAAGCTAATCAGCTTTGATAAATATTAGCCAATCTTTTTAGTTTTCTTGCCAATTTACGAATTATAACCGTTACAACTGGCTTGCATTAACTTTAATCCCTATCTTCCTGTAAAACTTAGAAAAGCGCTGAACGTGAATTTCATCTCTCTCTCTAAAAGGTAGTTCTTTCACTTAGTTTCACACAACCTTCAACGGAGACAGCAGTATTTGCAACGATCAACAAGGAGAAAACTTTCTAGATTTTTCCCGTTGCCACACACATTCAAATCAGACATGTTCGACGACGAAGAACTGACTTTCGGCAGCTCCAGCCGATCGGATGAAGGCGAGGAAGTTTTTGGCTATCGCAACTCCGGCCGTCACTCCCCTCTCACGGACGAAGAGAACAGCAATCCGAGTGGTGACAACCCAAGCCACGAACCAACGTCTTCGGCCTTTCAAGCCTCCCACACCACCCGCGCTGCCTCTCCTCACGCAAACACCAACAACAACAACAACAACGACAACAAGAACGTCAAAAATGATGCGGAGGAAAACGAAGAAGAGAATGAGGATGTGGAGGCGAACCCAGACAACATTCCACGTGTGCTGACGAACAACAAAAGCCCCACCACTCCCGCACCGCCACGTCAGAACATCAGCGGTAGTGCTGAAAACGCCAACGCGTCGTTCGGTCAGCAGCAGCAGCCGCGCATGTCCGACCAGCAGGCCGCGGCTTTCGGCGAGACATTGATGCGGGCCTTGTCGGGAGAGGACATGCTCGAAAACTTCTTACGCAAGTACCCCCGCCCCACCCCAGGCAGCGGTGTCGGTGTCGGCCCCATTAAATCCACCACGCAGGGCGTGGACAGCAAAGGGCGACCGCGTGCGGCGGACTACCACGTGAAGCGAGACGAGAAGCTGCGCGAGAAGCGGCGCCGGCTGCGGGAACTGCAGACGTGGGAGTTTGAGCAGATAACGACGCCGCCGCGACGCGCCAACTCGGCGGCCGTCGGCTTGCTGAGCTTCGGCATGACGTTCATTCTCTTTGGCCTGCACTACACGGGTCACTTCGAGCTGGACACGGTGGTGCCGGCCATGGCGATCTGCTACGGTGGTGGTGTTCAGCTCATCGCCGGTCTGCTCGCCTGGACGCAGGGTCTGACCTTCGCGTACGTGTCCTTTGTCTCCTGCGGCGCCTTCTTCCTCTCGATTGTGTGCATCTGGATGCTGCCAAACGCGAGCTTCGTAAACGGAGAGCCCGTCCAACTCCCCAGTGATTACTTCATCGGCGGGTTCTACTCCATCTGGGGTGTCTACTCGACCGTTCTCTTCATCTGCACTCCACGCATGAACCTGTGCATCCTCCTCAAAGTGTTGACCACCGCGTTGTGCTTCCTGTGCCTTGCCGGGGGTTTGATGTCGGACAACAAGACCGCCACGCACGTCGGCGGCTACTTCGGCATCATCACCGGAGCCGTGTCGCTCTACCTGTGCTTTGCGAGCGTGATCAATGAGGTCTGGGATGCCGACATCGTCCCGGTCTTTCAGACGACGCACATTTTGGAGGGTCGACCGCTGTTCGGAAAGAAGGCGGAGGCCGAAGAAGCCGCGAAAGGAGAGGTGGCCACGGCAGCGGTGCCGCCCGTCAAAGGATCGAAGTCCTGCAGTCTCCAGGTTTCGCCCACCGCGTAGCCGCCACGGAGAAAATTGATAGAAGGCTGTGCCCGAAGAATTAAAAAAAAAAACTATTGTACTAGAAACACAGAAATTTTATGAGTCCGTTTCTTCCTTTTTTTATTGTTTTATTATTTGCTCTTTTTAAAGTGTATGTTTTTTGCGTTACGTGTTTTGCAAAAAAAATTTATTAATATGGAAAAAAAAGTAAGAGAGCATCTACTACACGAGTTAAACACAACATTACAAAAACTTCCCTTGTTTGCAAACTCGCGGACGATCCATATCGTGGATTGCGAGTGTTTTTTTTTAACCTTTTTTTCTACTTACGACTTTCTCTTTCGATTGAGTAGTAAAGTGTTGTTCTATTTTTTTTTTGCCTGTTTCTTTCTTGTTATGCAAGCGTCATCCATGTGCTCTTATGGGCCATGTTTCTGCATTTCGATATGATATTATTTGAAAAAACTAAAAACACTTAGGTGCAACGTAGCACATGTGCCTCGAAGCTTGTTTTCTCCTGCTTGAAAACAAAAAAGCAGAAGAGCTTCTTTGATGGCACGCAGTGCGTGTGGTCAGCATAGCGAAGTTGCCAACAAAACGACTAAACGCTAATTTGCTTTCATGTTTCATTTTCTGAGTTATTGTTTTTTCTCCTTTTTAAGTCTTCTCTCTTCTTCAAATTTTTTTTCTTTTGAAGGGTTGTAGATGTGGTTGCACAACTCAATCGAACGATGATCGCTTTCTCTCTTTTTTTTTCAACTTTTCTTGTGATCATTGCTTATTTAAGCNGCACAACAGTGCCTGCATTTTAGAACTCAATTAACGCTGATGAAGGCACATCAAAACGTCCTTTGTTCAACTGAAAACGAGGCAGAGATGCATGAGTGTTAGAGAGCGCTCCAAAATTATTTTGTTTTTCTTCTTTTCCCTTTTCTCTTTTCATTCACTGATCTCTTTGTCTCTCGTTTCCATATTGTGTAATTGTTGCTTTGCGCTCTGTAAGAAAAAAAAAAAGAAATCAGCGACTTTAGGTGTGCTGCTGTTTCTTGACTTCGCACCCTTCTGCTTTCTGTTTTCATCCATAAATAGGAGAGAATAAAAGAGTCTGATTGGGTGCGCTTTTGTTGACACGGCTTTTTGCAGAACAGATTGTTGACCGAGCTGTTTACGCGCGTATCTCTCTAAGTGGTCACGACAGCAATAAAATTTTAGCGGGTTCTCTGCAACCAAATTGAGGGACTGTCTAAGCTGTTCAAGGATATTTATTCTTACACTTCAGCTCTTCTACCTCGTGCTGCATGTGGAAAAAAAAAACTATTGAACCTATCTCTGAATTAGCTTCTATTGATGTTCTGTTCTTTTGCTGCTGCTTTTTGAGTTTAATGAGAGCACTTTTTTGTGTGTGTGTGCTGTATTTATGCAAACGAACGCAAGAATTTTCTTTTTTCTTCGTTTTTACTACTTTTTTTTGCTATTTCATTGTTTGCTGCGTTCCAAAAAAAAAGAGAAAAAAAGGGCATGGTTTTTCGCCCTTTATCAACGTTATCTGCTTTTTGGAAGTGCGCTCGACTTCTTCTTTTTTTTTTTGGACAAATTTTCGCTCGCATGTTGTTTGAAGGACAACAGGATCTCCTTTTATTTTACCTCTTGTAATATTCGTTGTAATTGATTGCTGTTGTTTATCAGTTTGTTGCAAAACAATGTAGAGATATTGTGAATAGGAAAAAAAAAATTGGTTTTCAGGTTTATTTTGCTTGCTGTACACCTTTTTTGTTTTCCTTTTCCGTAATGCCTTCTTTCCCCCTACTGTGAGCGCTATTGAACTACGTTCAATATAAAAACGCTTTGTTTATCCACTAATGCTTTTGTGTATGAACGCATCTATTTCTAATCTGAAAATAATAATAATAAGGCTGTGTGCATTACTGATAGATTGCGCCTAAGTAAATAGCAAAACTCTTGGCCAGCATAATTTAGTCTCGCACTGCTGACGTCAATGTCAACTTTTATTTTTTTTACTGTTAAGGGATGAAAGATAAGACAATAAAGAAGCTTGAATCTCCTAATTGGGTAGCTCTCCTAGCTACACAATTCACATTATTCGAAAATGAACGAAAGATTGGTTTTTTAAGTTATCTTGAATTTCCTGTTTTTTCTCTCTCTCGCTCTCTCTATTTCTCTCTTTTGATCGTGTTTTTCTTTACCACATTCCTTTTCTTTTTCTTTGTTTTCGCACTTTATAGCACGCGCGCCTTAAGTCGTCCCTTCTTCGTCGTTCCTTTTCCTCCCCCTTTTTATCTGTACCCTCTGACCTTCCATTCCTTTTTGCCTTCTCGACTCTCAGTCGTCAAATTGCTATTGAAATCTTTAGCTTACCGCCCCTAGTTGTAGTAGTAGTAGTTACTCAAAGAAAAAGTGACAGAGAATAACCCAAGTTGAACAGCCTTCTACGTTTTGTTTTGTTCCTTTTGTATTTTTCCTACAACAGAGCAATTTGCACAATTCGTTTTCTTTTTCTTTCTTCTGTTTTTTCGTTTATCTAGAAGCGTAGCCACACATTTCTGTTTCTAAATTTCATCACTCATTTCCATTTCCTTTGCTCTGGTTCATCAATTCGTATTTAGCCGTTTCAAAACACACTTTTTTGTGTATTTTTTTTTTTTGGATTGCTTTGACTAGCTTTTTTTACCCGAATTCGCATTTTTTTTTCAGCTCTCGAAGTCTAGATTGTTGCTCTCCATTGCTTGCTTTTCCGCCATTTACGATTGCTTGCATCTCTCATCCTCTTTTTTTTTATTGTCAGTGTTGTTTTCAGCTTGCTTCTCTGCTCTCAAGTAGAAAACAAAAAGAATCTTTTCACTTCGAATTTCCAGGTCTTTTCCTGTGGCTCATCTTTCATTTTTGTGATCCTAAAAAAAAAATTGTCAAGAAGCAGACTTACGAGAACCGTGAAGACATAGCTAAAACGCTGACTTTTTGTCATCAGTCTTGTTATCCACCCCCCGCCCCCCACACACACAAACACCCTTTTTGTCACACCAACACACTCCTCGTACTTTCAGTTCTCAACCATGTCCAACCCTCGCCAGCTCGTCGACGACCCGACCCACCAGCCGAACAACTCCAACCCTGACCTGGGTGAGTTTCACGCCAAGTATCAGGACGCTAGCGACGATCACCCCCTTCAGCCACTTCTCCGGTACCTCTCACAGGCCAACGCCTCGCCGAACACGCAGCGCCCGGTGCGCAGCCAGCGCCGTGTACAGGAGCTGCGTGCGAAGCGGCAGCACCTCCGGGCCCTGCAGGAACAGGAGTACAAGACCTTCACAACAGCCCGCAAGGTGGCGAACCCGGGTCCGGTGGGTCTCCTCGGCTTCGGCATGACGACGATTCTCCTGAACCTACACAACACCGGTCACTTTAAACTAGACACTGTGGTGCCGGCCATGGGCATCTGCTTCGGCGGTGGTGCGCAGCTCATTGCCGGTCTGCTGGAGTGGACCCGAGGCAACACGTTCGCCGCAGTCGCGTTTGTGTCCTACGGCGCGTTCTGGTTGTCCCTTGTGTGTGTCTGGATGCTGCCGAATTCTAGCTTTAAGACCTGGAGCACCATCCCGGCGACGACCGGGTACTTCACCGGCGCCTACCTCATTATCTGGGGTATCTTCTCCTTCTTTATGATGGTCTGCACGCTGCGCATGAACGTCGCGATCTTTCTCGTCTTTTTCACTGTGACGCTGCTCTTTCTGTGGCTCGGCGGTGCGAATATGGCGGGCAACACCACGGCCGTGCACGCCTGCGGGTACGAGGGGATTGTGTGCGGTGCCTTGGCGCTCTACCTCGCCTTCGCGGAGATTCTGAATGAGGTGTGGGATCGCGTGATGCTGCCCGTGTTTCCGATGACGCAGGTGCTGGGCTGGTTTGGTGGAAACAAGGCGGCCTCGAAGGATGGCTCGAAGCACGACTCGGACTCGATTGAGGAGGGTATGTTGAAGAAGGACGAGGAGTTGGCCTAAATTCTTTATTGAGAAACAAAAGGACGATTTAATCAGATTCTTGAGACGCGCAGCTTTTATTGTGTTAATTCCCTTCTACCTTACCTTTCAAATATTATTGATGTCTTTCTCGCTCTTTAATTGATAAGAAAACTCTGTTTCCGTTACTTTTTTTTCACTTTGCGATACTACTTTATTCCCCCGCAACTCTGCGTTCTTTGAGCCGGTGTTGTTTCGATCTTCGCTGCTTTTTCAACTAGCCAAAAGGTATGTTTTGAGCCTTTCGTTTAGTTTTCTCTCTTTGTTTGAGGAAAAAAAAATGGGCGAATCATCAATTCACTTCACTTCAAACTCAAAGCGTCTGTTAGGGCAGGTTATAAAAAGGGAATGTGGCGAAACTCAAAAAAAAAAAAANGTTAAGGGGCCCACGATCAAGCACTCTCATGCGAGTCGCTATTCGAAGATCCACACTTTGCTTTGCAAGGCTTCCTCCTTTGTTTCATTTTCCTTTTTATGCGTCTTCTTCCCTCGTTACAAGATACTTGCTTTGCAAGTGCACTCCGCTTGCAGCGCTTTGATCAACCTAGGAAATTGCCTCGTCAGGTCAAACAAATTAGTCAACCCCTTTTTTATTTGTAATCTGGTGTGAGGTGGCCTTCTGTGATAAGCTCAATAATGGACTGCAATGTGCGACGGAAAACACTGCAAGGCATTGAATCGCGAAAAAGAAAAAAAAGGACAGAAAGCTTGCGTTAAGCCCCAGAGTCATAATTGAAATTCAGTGTTGAACAGACATAAGCTGCGTTACAAAACGCAGCGAACAGGCATCACATTTCTCGGACTTGTTTTTTTAATGTATGAAAAGACATTGCCTTTCTTTTTATTTAATACATTACATTTCCACATGATAATTTTCTTTTTCTCCTTTTCAAGGGCACAGCATTGCGTTTTGAGTCAGTATTTGGGTTAATTCCTTTATTCTTTTTTCGTCTCTCAATTGATATCAAATCAATCCAAGTGCATTTGCTGACTTGCGCTTAACTGTCCCACTCATTTTTACACTCAAATATATATAGAGAGCTTGATCCAAGCTCTTCTTTTCTTTTTCTTTTTAAATTTTAATTAGGTTGTCTTCATCTCACCTATTGTATCACCTTCCCTCTTCAACCCTGTCTCCGCTCTCATCTTTTAAACATAATTTTCTTTTAAGAAAACGTTTTTTTTTGTCTGACATCACCTTAAAACTCTTAGAGATAAATACTGCTTTATCTTTCATGTTTGCCTAATTAATTTTTTTTCTTTCTTTAAGTCTTCCGACTTTTTACGAACGTGTGCTTGTTGTGTATCTGGCATGACTCGATCTTGCGCGCGTAGCAGAGGAAGAGCGATAGAGAACAGTCTGAAATGTCCTGTGAATTATGTTTATCGTCTGTTGCCTCTGTTGCCTTTTCACATCTTTCTTTACAAACTCTCATTGAATACGAAGCCTACACCTGCACAATTCTTCTTCTTTTCTCTCCGGTGTCCCCCATTTTTTTTTCCTGCTAACTGTGACTATGCGTGTGTGTATGTGTTCGCGTAAAGAGCGTTTTTTTTTTCTCTTAATCTCTGCCTTTTATCACCGCCACCTCACAGGACTGTTGTATTCAAAAAGAAAAAAAAACGCTTTTCTTCTCTTTTCAACGCACCAATTCTTTTTACCAAAATCATTTTTCTTGTCCCTCATCTTGACCACACCCGCTCGTTATGGTTTTTTGGAGGGCGTGCGCGCACTTGCCATTCTTCACGATACTTTCTTTACGTGGGTTACTTGAACGTTTTCTTTTTCTTTGACTGTGCTTTTCTTAAGACTAATCCTTTTTTGTTTGTTTTATTGGTGAGTGTAGACCTTAGAAGGTTATATACAACGTCTGTAAGTGTTCACGTTTGTCTGTACTCTTGCGCCGCCTCCTTTTCTGTTTATTTGTTTTGACAGTGCAAAGTCTTCTGACATTTTGGTTGCTGAGATGTGCGTCCAACGACGATAATAAGAAAGAGACATTAATCTGTCACGCTGCATGGCAAGGCTTATTCTCTCCAGTAGAGTGTTGCACATGGAAGCATAAACCTTTTTTCCTTTTTTATTCTTTTGCACAGACACGTGTAAGCGCACTCTCGCCGCTTCAAGGAACGTAGAATATACGGCTTTGAAAAGCACAGGCTCTCCAGGTGTGTTACGTGCACTTTTTCTTCTTTTCAGCAACAAGAATCGTGCAACGCAACACTTGAGTTCGGTGTGACAGGCATTTTGGCAATACCAACAAAAATAGACAAGAGTTAGGAAAAGCTCAGTCAACATGAAAACACGTTTTCTACCCTCAAAAATGATTTTAAATTTTTTCATCATAAAGTTTCAGGTTCAGAAGTTAGCTCGGTCACAAAGAGTATCGTCATAGCTGACATGTCCACTCATTTCACGCGCGCTAATCTCACCACTACGTCTTGGGTGCACCTTNTTGTAGCACCATTTGTTTGTTTTCGCATTAAGTCGTTTGACTTTAAATTTTTTTTCCCCCTTTGTAACCTCTCTCTTTCACTCTTCACTGACTGCTTTTTTTTTTACGCTTACAAGTTGTTATACCAAAACGTTTTCTCTGATCTCTATCCAGATAGTTTATAAGTACTCATGAATGATTGGGGGACACCGCCGTTCCTGAAATCAAATATGTGTCTTTTTTTTCATTTTGATCTTCTGCTTTCTTTTATTCCTGTTGTTTGCTGTTTCAAGATGAACACTTCCTTCGCCCGATGCTCTTTTTTTCTTTTTCTAATAATCTCTCCTCTGCTGCTGCAGCACGTGCCTTTGCATGTGGATACTTCTTAAGGATTACACTTTCGAGTCGATACCTGCACTGCGTGAGTGCTCTTCAGTTCTCCGCGTGAGAGTGGAGAGGAGGCATGCACATTCCAATTGAATCTTTTGTTTTTTTGGTTTACTCAATAAGAGCATCGTCTCGAAGGAGAAGATTTGAGCGTAGCTCATACATTTTTCTCGTACGTTGTTCTTCTTCTTTCAGTTCTAGGATTTTTCCTCGCTTTTAACCTTCCATAAGTTTTATCGTGTCTTGAAAAGACAACAAGAGCTTTGTGAAGGTAACAAGGCAGGGGAAAAGACGCCCAGAAATAGTAGCAACAGAGAAGAAGCAGTTTTTTTTCTTTGTTTGTTTTAGTCTATCGTGCTGTTCTACCTAACGTGCGCGTCCGTTTCCTGAATCAGCAGATAACACACCCACACACACACGCATGACAACCAAGAAAAAAAAAAGAATTAACTTGTATATCTTCATCTATATGATTATAGTTTTCTCCGTTTACGTTTTGCTAAGTCGGCGTTTCCTCTCCCGAATTTTTAAGTATTAGAAGTTAAGATCTCCCCCTCACACACACTTTACCTTAACACACACCCAGTCAGATATAATTATGCGAAAGGTTGCGTTTATGTTCCACTAACGAAAACTGACTTTTCGTCACTTTAAGATATCTTTCGCAAACTAAAAATACAAACCTGAAGAACTTGGGAAACTGTCCTTTTTTTTTGTTCATGAACATGCAAGCGTTAACACTGCCAGCGATTATAATTGTTTTTTTTTTCCTTTTAATTCTCGACATTTGATTACCTTGTTTCTTTTTCGTTTTCTCTCCAATCCTTTTCTTTTGTACACCATTGTTATCAATGATGCTAGCGACTATAAAAAAAAAGGTCTGAAGTTTATATACATAGGTAAATATATCAGGTTGCGGACAACATGGGATGCGAAGTGCACGAGAGCAGGAAGTGTAACGATTAAAGTGTCCTACTTCATGCTCTACATCGCTGAAATATGTAAATTAGTGCTGTAAGCGCTCTGTGAATACAAAACTAATTTCTTTTCTGTATACTGAGTGGCTGCTGTGCGTCAGCAGCATCTCTGTGCGCAATTGATAAATAAGCCCTGATATTTTCTCTCTATTTTTGTAACAAGGTTTGATGCATGCTGAAAAAGCTGTTGTAGGTGATCCTATCTTGACGGCAAGAAAAATATTCTTCATTAACCTTTTTTTCTCTCTTTTTCCCTTTTGGTCTAATGATCTTATTGAGTTCTACTTGTAGATTTACGCGAGCATTTCCCGTTCACCAGCTTCATCAATTTGACACATCGGCATTTTCATTGAAGAACAAAAAGAAGCCATTTCTACAAGCTTCGACCCTGAGCCCATCTACCTTTCCTAGCTGTTCATACATCTCAGCAAAGCAATCAACACATCAGCAGAAAACGTGCCTTCTTTCAATTTTTTTTCTATTTAGAAACACCTTTTTTGTTGTGTGTGTGTGTGTGTGTTGCCGGCGTGTGCGCTATTGCATCATTTCCCTCATTTAGTTTTATTACTGTATTTTGCTAAAATTCGCGCAACTGAAATCTACGTTCATCGAGATCTCACTTCTCTCTCAGAAAACATAAACTGGGCGAGCACCAGCTTGATTGCTAAACACAATTTTTCTTCTCTCATTACTGCATCTCAAACACTGCTTCAGAACATTTTTTTCAGCAACTCAGCTGCTTACTACACACCGAACTGACAGACTCTTGTCTGTGAATTTTTGCTCTACATATCATACTAAATATATTATTTTTTTTACAAAACCGCCTTCCTTGCCTTTTATTTTCAATCATTTGCGATCGAAAGCTATATACGCATTCACACTACTCATCGTGTATCTGCTCCGTTACACATAATAGTTAACAAAACATTTTTTTTTCCTTTTGTTTGCATTCACTTCTTTTATTTTTCTTTTTTTTCTCTATCATGTCCAACCCACCGGAGCACCCTGCGTTCCACGATGACCCGACCCACCAGCCCTACAGCTCTTCGAAGAATCTGCAGGACTTCCACATGAAGTACCAAAGCCCCGTTGGTGTCAGTCCAGCCCAGCCTCTGCCGCCGTACCTCGTCCATCAAGTCTTCTCACCGAGCCAGCCGCAGCCGCCACGCCGCCACCACCGCAACCCGCGTCGCGCGCAGGAACTGCACGAGAAGCGCCTGCACCTGAAGGAGCTCCAAGATTGGGAGTACGAGGCGATGACAACGCCTCACCGTTGGGCGAACCCAGGTCCGATCGGACTTCTCGGCTTCGGTATGGCAACTCTGTTGACGAACTTGACGAACACGGGTCACTTCAAGCTGGACACCGTCGTGCCGGCCATCGCGATCTGCCTCGGCGGTGGAGCGCAGCTCATCGCTGGTGTGCTGGAGCTCATTCGCGGCAATACGTTTGGTGCGACGGCTTTTGCGTGCTTTGGCGCCTACTGGCTCACCCTCACCTCGCTCTGGATGCTGCCCAACGACAGCTTCAAGTCGTGGAGCGGTATTAAACCCACCAGTGAGTACATCACCGGCTCCTTCCTCCTGCCGTGGGGTGTGTTCAACGTCTTCATGGTCGCCTGCACGCTGCGCATGAACTTAATTATGTTTCTGCTCCTCCTCGGCACGACACTGCTGTACTTGTGGCAGGGCGGTGCCCACATGACGGGCAACGAAAGCGCCATCCGCATGTCGGGCTACGAAGGCGTGATCAGCGGCTCCATCGCGCTTTACGTGTCGTTTGCGGAGGTGCTGAACGAAACGTGGGATCGCGATATTCTTCCCACCTTTCCCTTCACGCAGGTGCTTGGCTGGTTTGGCGCGGACGCGAAGTTTATCGAGGACTCGAGCTCGGACACGAAAAAAGCTCCCGCGAAAGAGGAGGAGAAGCCGACGAAAGTTAAGAAGGTGAAGAAGGCGAAGAAGAACAAGACGGATGCGGAGTTGGTGTAACACTGTCAGCACATATAGATCTATTGTTTGGCGCGTTCATTTCTGAGACACAAAAGTGTGGCATCGAGACGGAGTATACCGTCAGGTGCGACACTCTCAAGGTCGAGAAGAGTTGTAGTCTTATCAAGTTAACTCTTTCTTCTTTTTTTTTCCTTCTCTCACCTCTCCGTCCGTTCTGTGTGCCGCTACGCTTTTCTTTTCCTTTCAATCTAAACCCTCTTTCTATCTTGCTTTTTTCTTTTCTTCTCCCTTAATACTTCTCGCGTCTGTGTGTACTTCAGAAAGCTTTATGGCGATCGATTTGAACTCTCTCTTTTCCTATTTTGCTTCTAATTGTTTTTTATGCTTTATATTCACTCTCTTATTTAACTTCTATTTTTATCCCAGTGGAGAGAATGAAGGATGCAATTTAACAAAGAGTGACGATAAGCTACTCTAAGCACGCGAAGCTGCCGCGCACCTAACAAAATACTGTTTGTTAGTTTCCCCAGCGCTTCATAATATATAAAAAAAAAAGAACAATTTTAATTTTCTTCTCTTGACGCTACGATCACTCTTAAAGTGATTTCAACCATTATAATTACCTGGCCAATAGCCTGAAGCCTCATGGTCGGCTCATCCTTCCTCTCTCTACTGGACAACAATTACTACTTTCATTGTTGGATGCATACATCAGATCCTATTTATCTTCCAGTTCAGCAAAACGTTGGTTTGATTTTTCTATTTACTGACTAATTGTAAGTTTCGTTTTTCCGCACGTTATCCCATCATGGCTCCTGCCTTTTGAGTCAATTTAAAGTACTTAGCACTGCCTATTTATTTCTCTTCTTAGTCTATCTCATTTTCTTTCCGTTTTGTTTTTTCCTCTCCCATGCTATTAACTACGTACGCTGAAGCATCGATGAATGCTTCTCACCTTCTTTTTGCTTTTTCGCAATTTTTGAGCTCTAGAAGCAAGCAACATTATACACAATCCCAATGGGCACTAG